>JAVGVS010000284.1:267500-297500 GCA_032718565.1 Distichodus sexfasciatus
AAGACCGTCAACGTTACCACTGAGGTACTCATGAGCAAGGTACCGTCTCCAAGCACTGCTCCCCGGGGTCTGCACGTCAGTTGGTCCCTCACGAATGGGTCATATGCCGAGACTGTGTGCTGTGCTGTGTTCACAATGACAAATAATCACTGACTCAGAGTCGCAACAGAACTCTCTACAAAACCAGTTACGTATCACTGAATATTCCTCTCTTTCTTCTGCTCTTCTCACGTCGTTCAAAACACATTCCTCCCAAACCAGCTCCATGCGCTTGTGAAGCAAACTTGCTCACATCTGCATTTTCCATCAGAAGTGGTTTCTGCTGCGTGTTTGTAAGCAGTTTTGAGCAGCGACGCCTCGACTAGCGTTCAGTGAGGGAGAGACAGACATCTGGTCAACTGTACAAGAGCTCAGTCCTGTAGTCACATATGCTGCACTGCTCCAACACGTCTCAAAGTGCAGCTGCCAAGTGAGAACTCTTCTTCTTCTTCTTCTTCTTCCTCTTTCGGCTTTTCCCTTCAGGGGTCGCCACAGCGAATCATGTGTCTCCATTTAGTCCTATCTTCTGCGTCCTCTACCCTCACACCAACTAACTTCATGTCCTCTTTCACCACATCCATAAATCTCCTGTTTGGTCTTCCTCTCAGCCTCCTGCCTGGTGGCTCCAACCTCAGCATCCTTCTACCTATGTACTCATTCTCTCTCCTCTGGACATGTCCAAACCATCTCAGTCTGGCCTCTCTGACTTTACCTCCAATGAGTGAGAACTCTGATCTCCAGATTTATGTGCTGCTTAGGATTTTATTTCAGCTTTATTCTCATGTCTCCATGTTAACACGTTGGGCCAGTTGTAGTGTAACGTTTAACGAGTTGGCCGCCGTGATCAGAGGGTCGCCAGTTCAAGTCCCAGATCAGTAACGGTACCACTAAGGTACTCCTGAGCAAGATTACGTCCCCAAGCACTGCTCCCTGGGTGCTGCCAAAAATCTGCTGCCCACTGCACCTTCACAGATGGATCGAATGTAGAGCGCACATATGGTTGTGGTGCACTGTGCGCTGTGCTGTGTTCACAATGACAAATAATCACTCACTTCAATCTGGTCCTGAAACATCTGCCTATAGCGGCTCCCAGAGGCACAACCGCAGCATGTTCCCGATTTTTTACACATTCTAATCTACAGTCAGCTTTGTTGAATTTAGATTCGTGGGTTAATCTGCTGATTGATTTTAATTTATGTTGTGATTTTACCGTCATGTTTTTGCGGGAGACTATAAGAGTAAAAGTTATTATAAACCTAAATCACCACTTAAGTCCATATAACATCCTCAGTTCTGAATGAAACGTCATGATAACTAACACGATGCTCTTGACCATTTGAGGGACAACACTTTGGATATGTGAAGGTCTTGAGTTTCACTATCAGCCTGAAAATTCTTTCCCCTGCTCACATTACTGCATCAGCTGATTTTATAAGAATTATTTTAATGAAGGAAATGTAATTACTGAATAAAAACTGAGACGAAAGCGCGTGCTGCAACATTGTTGAGATGAAGAGAGCAGGAGGAGGTCAGCAGCTCATCTCTCCCCACATTCAGAGGTCATTAGTGCCTTCATTAAGTTCTGTTTGCTGTTTGGTGAAGTTTAATTGCTCCGAGTCCTCTGTAAAGCTGCTCTTTGATAGAGAGGTACTGCTGCGTCTGGCCTCGGCACAGTTAATGAGAGCGAGAGCGGCGCTGGATGTGACGGAGGTCAGAACATCAGCATAGGCCGAGCTAAAGCAAGGCAGCATCCCCAGTAATGAACCCCCTGCAGACTTCACTCCCACCAGGGTTAACCAGCACACAAATCAGCAGTGCGGAGGGTCAGCGGGGTCAGTCAGAGCTACACGCTAGACACCAGCACCGTGTTTATCATCATCACGCAGGTTAATGTGAACAAAAGCAGGTCTGCAGGACGGAGCTCTTCAGCGTTAAACCATTACAACTCCAGTAAAGTGCCGCTGAAGCGAGACTCACATCCTCCTGGTCTACTGAGGCGTAGCGTGAGATGTGTGGCTGCTGCTCAGCACGTCTTATTATTACCCTTAAAAAAACAAAATGATTATGGCAAGTTTGTGGTTAATTTGTGGTGAACAGTGCAGTTTATCAGAAAATGTTCTGGCAACAAGGACTAATTCCCACACTGCAAAAAGTGAAATCTTAACAAGCCAGAAAATCTTAAAAAGAAAAAATAGATCTTGTTTTTTAAGAATAACTGACTTGACTAGACTTGTATGTGTGAGATAAATAATCTAATTTTAGGAAACATTGGCTACAGTTATCTTATTAAGAAAAATGTACTGATTATAAGAACTTCTTCAAATGAAATAAGAAATGTAATTAAGAGAACGGACAGGTTCTCACGCTTTCCACTACGAGTTAAGAAATTCATGACAACTTTGCTTATTTTAAGAATATTAAAGCTAAAAACATGGAAAAAGGGAAAGATTTTTTCTCTTGTTTTAGGAGATCTTTACAAGATAAATTTTCTCACTATATTGCCAGATAATTTTGCGTGATTCTGGAACCTTCTTTCTTATTATCCTTTTCTTTTTCTTATTTTCTGACACTGATTTTTTGCTGTGCACTAGTGACACATGTATTTACCAGTGATTAAAGTGATTAAAGTGATTTGCCAAAACTGTTGTCACTTGTTATAGAGTTCAAGTTCAAGAATTAAACCCTATATGTATACAGTACAGTATGTATTGTATTGTAACTGATTCCTCGGATCCCAGTTCCTTCTCCATATTTAAGATTCAAGAATAAATAACTTTTTGTACGTAGTATTGCAGTATTTTCTGATTGTGTCTTTGAATTGTAGCCTAAGACGGTAAATCTTTACTTTAATATTTGCTGCAAACAATAAACATTTTATTAAACCTTGTAGCGCGCTGACACAGTGGCGTAGGGGTTAGTGCTGCCACCTCACAGCGAGGTCCTGGGTCGGTCGTGGGGTCTGTCTGTGTGTTCGCGTGGGTTTCCTCCAGGTGCTCCAGTTGCAAAAAAAAAACATGCACTGTAGGTTAATTGGCGACTCTAAATTGGCCCCGTAAGGTGTGAGTGAGAGTGTGGGTGTGTTGGCTCCTGCCCAGGGTTGGCCCCCGCCTTGCGCCCGTTGTTCCCAGGCTGGGCTCCAGTCCCAGTCCCTCATAAGGATTACGTGCTTCTGGTGTGTATATATATTGTATTTCTATTTATACTCTTACTATTATTATTATTATTATTATCATTATTTTGTTTGTTTGTTTTTGTTTTTCTGTTGCTGTTCCTGTTGATGTTGGCGTTTTGTTCACCCTTCCGTTTTTGTTCTCCGTCTTCTATTTCTTCTTATTATTATGATTGTTATCGTTATCATTTTTTTTTTGTGTTCTTTCTTTTTTGTTTGTTTGTATTTCTGTAATTCCCTCAATCAGTCCCCTTCTTTTCTAAAAGATGCGTCAGGGCTTATATAGTTTAAATTTGCTCAATGAAATTTGTTATTAAAAATAAAGTTGTCCTCCGAAGAGGGGTGGTGGTGGCGGGATTTAAAAAAAAAAAAAAAAGGATTAAGTGGTTTTGATGATGAATAAATGGGAAATCTCCATTAGCGCTACAACTTAGTCCAAAACTAGCCTTAATCCATGAGCAAGAAACCAGCCCGTTGTGTCTTGTTTAACATCTGAGGGTTTGAGTGGAATGCAGCTGGACATGCTTGAAGACGGCTCACCTCTCACCCGAAAAGCTGCTTCATGTGTAAAACTCTGCTGAGGAGTTACAGATATTTATCATCTAGTGCAGGAGCGGCTCAAGGGTCAAACTGGGTTTTCAAATGTGCCAGAAGGGCCGGTCCATGGGGAGGAGGGTCGTCGTATCGAAGCGGTTCAAGTTCTAATGTCTGTTAACGGGGACCTGTGGTGTGCCTTGTGCCCCATCTGGTGGAATCTGCTGGGTTCTGCAGGACAATGGTGACATGGATCTTTAGGCCAACTTCGTAAATATCCTACGGTCAGGATTAAACAGCCTGACTGGCCGCATGTGGCCCACGCACTGTCATTTTCCCACCCCTGCTCTAGTGGGTTACTTGGAAAGGGTCAGCCAGAGAGAAGGGCCAAAACATATTTCCAGGGAATTAGACACACCACGGAACACAGTGAAGACGGTCATCAACCAGTGGAGAAAAGTGACATTCCCACAGGAGACGCCCTCACAAGCAGACAAAATGTGGAATAATTTAGCAAATTGAATTTCTAATTAAAACCCCTAGCTTAGACGTGGACATACGTCCGCAAATACGCTAAGTTATTATTTTTATTGTAAGTTTTACGTTTTGTGTAGACATATCCACTGTAAATCTGCTAAATCAAATGATGCAAATAGGAAAAAATAGCTGCGGGTGACTGGCGTGGACCTGCTGCATAACTGACATCCTCACACACACCATCACACAGACGCAGAGCACTAATGTATATTATAATCTTTTAATTATCATCACATACACAAAGTCACGGTGTGAATAATCAGTCAGGTGGTGGTGTGGACGTTCCGCTGCACGTGCCGATGACGAGGCAGTTCCCCACACAGCTCTCCATCTTATGTCAACAAGAAGCATCATTTCCTGCTCTTTTAGACAAAAACACCAACCGCACCTCAGAAACACTCACACAAGCTGAGACATGATTAATTACACCGATTTATGCTCCATCTTTATAATGCTTCACATTCACATAAAAATCACTCATTAATAATGAGAACAGGCTGCATCAGTCACGCCTTCACAAAGCAATCAGCGTCCAGAACTCTGGAGTAAAGCGTGTGATGCAGCTGCTGCTGCGGTGGAGCAAACCACCTCCTGCCCTGACACACGAGCACCTGGAGTCACTGGACGTCACCGGGGGTCACAGTGGGGGTCATCTCCCTGCTACAGATTAGCGTAGTAGCGGTCACGGTTCTGAAAGTCCCTGAAGGCGAACTTTGCGTCCTTCTTGGCGTGGGGGATGCGGCCAAAGGGGGCGTGGTCACTGAAGCAGCTGTCAAACACCTCGTCCACCACTCGCTCTGCCTCCTCGCGGCTGACCCGGCGTACCGCCAGGATAGAGCGCAGGGCGCGGCCGCGGACACACTCCTGCAGCGGGATCAGGGTATCAGTGAGTGACTGTACAGCATTTAGCAGATACATTTCTTCAGAACAGCTTCCATCTCCCAATTACAGCGACACTTTCACTGGAGCAACTTGGGGTCGAGGGCCTTGCTCAGGGGCCGAGCGGTGGCTGTGCCGGAGGTGGGATTCTCACATAGTAATATGAACTACGTGTGCTGCTTACACGCTTATTAAGGCTGCTCGTAAAAGGATTGAACGTTTGTACCTGGTGGTGTTGCTTGAGGCCGAAGTTGAAGCGTGCCATCTCGTTGCTAAAGGAGCAGTCTCCACTCAGGTTGGCTGCTCGGATCTGAGGAAGAGGAGGAAGGAGCTGATCAGGCTGCACTTGAACCTGTGTCATGAAGAATTAACTGAACACTTTACCTTGATTACAATTAATGAACGATTTCGTTTTGGGTTTGTTTTGTGTGTTTTTTGCCTTCACAACCCACTGTAAATATGCCCCGCTATTATCACTGTGATTCGTAGGGGCAGCTGGTAGTGTAACGGTTAGGGAGTTCACCTGGTGATCGGAGAGTCACCGATTCAAGTCCCGGACCGGTAAAGGTACCACTCATTGCACCTTTTTAATCCATCGCACCTTATTGTATATGTCACAGTTTATTTTTCTTTTTATCTCTTTCCCTTTATCTCCTTATTTCTAAGTTATTTTAAGGTTCTATTGTTGTCCTTGTTATTTTATTATTTTTACTTTTAAAATTTCACTGCATGTTGTACCTGTATAATTTGCATGTGACAAATAAAGAATCTTGAATCTTGTAAGCAAGGAACCGCCCCCAAGCACTGTCCTAAAATAATGTTCAGGGCAGCTACTGACCTCGGAGCAGGCCAGGTGGCGGATGTTGCTGAACCAGTGGACGTCGGCTCTGCAGTGGTCGAAGGCGTGGATCAGCTCGTGGGTCACTACTCGGCTCATGTGGGCCTGCTGACGGATGTTGTTCTGACACAACACGATCTGCACAAAACACACATCACACCTCACTGCTGCTCCTACAGCCAGCACTTTACACAGCACAGCAGGAACTATACGGGTGGACGGCTCGGGGCCGACATCGATTATTAACCAAGGAGAGAAGTAACTGATGTTTTGAACTGATATACATCTGCTGTAAAAATTAAAACCAGGTGTCAACATTTAGAATCGCTAATACCCCAACATAAAACATCATGTAAATCAGAACTTTTCATCAAATTCTTAACACAAAAAGTGCAGCTTGTGTGTCAGAATGCCAAACATTCGCATCTTCAGTGTTGATAGGGTTGTAACAACACACTGACCCAGCGTTTCTCAAGCCCAGTCCCAGTCGCACGCTGGTCCCACGTTGCTAATTAACTCATCAGTAGCATCAGGGGTCGGGAACGTCGTATCTGTGCAGAGCGGTGGTCCGTGAGGACTGGGATTGAGAAACGCTGCACTGACCTATGCGATACACTGATTTAATGATCAACAAGCTCAGAGTGTCTACACCCCACTAAGCTGCTGATGTCTAACCAATCGGACGGTGCGGTGGGCGAGTTGTGACTTTTGTAGTGTATTTTTACATTTAAAACTGGCATATTGGCTTTTTAAAGTGAGTGATATCGATAACTATAAAAGCAATAAATATCTCTAGTTTATCTTTAAATATGTTCAGTTCTATTGTTTTGGTCAAACTTTGTAGAACGTTAATAAAAGAAAAGAAACCCCTTGTGCTCCTACTTGTGAGGTTGTAGCGTCGAAGCCTCCGCTGACCGTGCCGTCGCAGTCCTCGCAGGAGAAGTGTCTGTCTTTATACACTGCGCTGCAGCAGAATGAAGACAGACCCAGTCAGGGACAGACCCACGTAAAACAGGTGCAAACTGCAGTGGCACTACATGGACACCTACGTACCAGCCCGAGCTCTTCATGGCCCCGAGCAGCAGCTTGGCATACGGACCTGAGGGAGGAGCGAAGGGGATTCAGACCTTTAAAGGAACACACCACTCAAAAAGGGGGCAGTTGGTAGTGTAACAGTTAGGGTCCCGGATCGTTAAAGGTACCACTGAGGCACTCGTGAGCATGGTACCGACCCCAAGCACTGCTCCCTGGGTGCTGCCCATGTCAGCTGCCCACTGCTCCTTTATGGATGGGTCAAATGCAGAGTTCACATTTCGCTCTAACCCTACAACCCCACACCTCCTCACGACCCCCAGGTGAGTGTCCACCTGAGACCACGTGTGTGTGTGTGTGTGTGTGTGTGCTCAAGCCAGACAGAATGGAAAACCTGCTGGACACCACCAGGACCCAAACTGACCCCTCAGTTCTAACCCTGCACTCCCCCCAACACCTCCTCACGACCCCCAAACGCACGAGGGTGGGAGCGCCCGCGCTGACGTCACTTCCGGCGGGACTCACTGGTCTCCAGGGCGACCTGCAGCATGACCTGACACTTGTGGTTGAAGGTGAAGAGACTCTCCCCGAACGAGCCCTTCCTGTACTTGCTCTTCTTCCTCTCCGGGAACAGGTGATAGCCGAACTCCTCCTCATCCTCCTGCTCCGTCTGTCCATCTTTCCTCCGCTGCGTCTCTTCCTCCATACGCCGCTCCGCGCGTGCCACTTCACCTTCCTGCTACCTGCTCACGTGACCGGGGGAAGGGGCGGGGCTGTGTGACGTCGCAGCATCGGGAGGAAGTGGTGCGCTCTCCGCGTCAAAATAAAAGCCAGGACTCTCCGCGACGCAAAAACACCTCAAATAACATCGATCTGATAAAAGGTGAGCAGATACTAATGTACAGGTACTTAACTGTTCTTTATGGATGAAAAAAAGACAGTCATAACAACGACAACGAGAAATTTTCGTTATTACGATTTATGACCACGTCGTAGTAACGATGTATTTTATGACGTTCTCATTGCATTTCTCTTTAGAAATGTTGTAATTATGACAACTAAGGATCTCATTATAAGCGAGATGATCTCCATTTCGATTTAATTTCGTATCTTATAATAACGAAAAACTCATTGTCGTAAGAAAGACGTCATGATTAGAATTTTCGTTTGTCACAAAGTTGTAATAATGAGAATGTTTCACGTTATTATGAGAAGTAATCACTAGTAAAAATTAAAGAATTTCTATTATGAGAAGTTAAGTCGGTCATAGGAACTATTAAACCATGTTGTCTATATGTACCCGTGTTTGTTCTACACATTAATGTGTTTTTGAACATTACAATGGTTAATTTTACAGGCAGTGCACTGTCATGTATGTCTAAACACAATTTTACAGTTATTTGCATCATTCTATATATACTTGTATGACAAAGAATGCAATTATAAGTTTTGACTAGGCATACTGCATGAATATTGGTCTCCCAAAATGTTCTTAATAAAATAATGTTAGTAAAACTACTTTGAGAATCTTACATTCCAGACAGATCTATTGATATGCTCTACTAAGTCAATATGGAATGATCCTGTGCACACAAAAGTGGACCATGATTACCAAGATGCTGTGCTTGAAATTGATTTTCTAAATAATGACACACTGGCACTTTATTTTACTTTTTTATTTTACTTTCTGTTTAAAAGAGAAGGTAGTTTAGCTACAGGGGCTTTTATTTTGAAATAATTCCTGGTTGTGTGCAAGTGTGGCCACCATCACAGTGCTAAAGAGAGTTTTAGAGCAAGAGGTTGTAGTGCAGTTCAGCTTTATAACCCCACATGTGAGATGGTGGCGGTCTGGAATGGAATCTACATGTGTTTTAAAACCACTCTTTTGTGTTAAACTAGTCTGCTATTTACAGAATAAAACATTTGGGTCAAATTATTTGTTTATTATATATATACACACACACAATGTCTGACTGCAAAAAAAAAAAAAGTTGTACAGTTTTTGAACTTATATTGGACACAGCAAATGGAGACGTTCACCTGTTGTTGCTAAAGCTGCTCATCCCTGCTCTCTGTGTCACTCTTACTCCAGCGGTGGATCTGATCTACATTCATCTCTGAAAACATTGATCGGACATCATACATACTGTAAAGTCACTTTATGTCGAACAGGAGGTCCGTTTTATTCAAGAGAGATTTCTCATTTAAATGGCTGGTTGAGTTTAGGAATAAAAATGCTTTTTGTGATGTGATGTGATGTGATGTGATGGTGTTAAAGCAGCATGTGTTATTGTCTCATATCACTCTCTGGCTCCTGAACAGAACTGAGTGGAGATGTGTATTTTGTGATATTGGTATTTGGTGATATCAGCGTACATATTGTTATCAGTGGTGGAGAAGTTATTACCAACGTGTACTAGATTATAGATAACTAGTTAGTGTTCATTCATTCATTTTCTCAACCGCTTGCTCCCTGTCGGGGTTTCAAAGTCACTGGTTCCATTCCAGTATGACTGTCTCTGAGTTGTGATGTGTTCTCGACTCCTGCATCACTGTTGAGTTACTTTCACCAGGGTAAGTGTGGAAGTAGGACATGGTAAAATGGTCAAGTGTAGTTGATTCTCCGTCAGTGGAGGTGATGTGGTGCAGCATGATGACTGTAGACGTACACTCTGTAGGAAACAACTCTTTCACTCACACTGTTTTACTCTTGTGTTTTACTCTTTTAACTCGTGTTGGCGACTTTATTAAATTGAAGTTTAAAAGTGTGTTGTAACTTGTGTAATATGTAGTAGTGATACCTCACATGACTGAGTTACAGTAGAAAGTAATACATTACTGTAATTGTGTTACTTTTGTAACGCGTTACTCCTGATGATGATGATGATGATGATGTGGTGACGAGGGCGGGAGAGCGCGGTGCATGCCGGGAGGCGGGTGTCATGGCGTCCAAAACACGCGTGAAGAGAAGGTGACGGGCGTTGTTACTGCTTTAGACCGGCACAGGTGAGTGAGCCTCGCGTCGGGATCAAGCGCTTTACGGGTGTTGAGAGTGTTTATACTGCCCACCGCCGAGCTCCAGCACATACGATCATCATCATCATCATCATCATACTAGCTCTGCGTGGTCGCGTTTATTAACAAGAGATTCTGTGATGTGACCTTAAGACACAACCACACTCTCCCACCAACACGCGGTACATCCCGCTCTCCACCCCGTCACTGCTGCAGAAGCTTCTAGACCTCACTCATCATCATCATCATCATCATCAGGTACCTTCTCACACGGTGGCTGCTGCTCACACGAGTCAGACAGCGCGTTAAATGTGTGTAGGACAGTAATGGAGCTGCTGGTGGAGGTTCTTCTAACTGTGTGAAGTGTGCACACTTGTCCAGCAGGCTGTAATGGACTGTAGTGAGTGAGTGTGAGTCTGGATGTGGAGTTCTGTACGTAACTGTGCTTTGAGAGGCTTGGGGCTGGTCGTGACTCGCTGTGCATCTTCAGAGTCTTCAGTAAAAATGGGGCAGTTGGTAGTGTAACAGTTAGGGAGTTGGGCTCCGTGAGCAGAAGGTCACCAGTTCAAATCACAGCTGGTAAAGGTACCACTGAGGTACTCGTGACCGAGATAACGTCCCCAAGCACTGCTGCCAGAGGGGTGCGGACAAAAAGCTGGCCACTGCTCCTTCGACGGACGGGTCAAGCGCAGAGCTCGCGTGTGGTTGTGGTGCACTGTGTGCTGTGCTGTGTTGTGCTCCTGGTTGCCATGGAGATCTCTGTGTGGGCTGCTCTCTGTTGTAGTGGGAAGGTGAGAGTCCGGTTCTTTGTGGCTTTGTGCTGGTGAGAATTGGTTCTTGGCAGGTTTGTCCAGTTTAGAGCTGATTTGTGTTGTCTTTGTGTAGGAAAAAGTTAGTTAGGGCTTGCACAGGTTAAAGTTTTGTTTGTGTAGATGAAGTTCTCGGTTTGTTTGCGCCAGTAGAAGTTGGGTTTGCGCAGGTGAGAGTGGGTTCTTGGTGCGTTTGCACAGGTGAGAATTTGTGTTATTGATGTTTTTTTGTAGCGATGAGGCGTTCATCATAAAAATCCATCCAAACACTGTGTGATTAACTGAGTGCACATTAAGTGCTGCCACACTTGTATGATGCAGTTTGAAAATACAATATTTAACTTGGAATGTAGTAAAGTGAAAGTAGAAAGTACTCCAAATACAGAAATGAGTACCTGATTATAGTAACAGTGTTGTTACTGTACACCAGTAGGTATACTTTACTCAGGATTCCCTGCTAGAGGTTGAAAGTGGACATGTATTCCTGGTAGCATCTCCACCAGTCTGTGTATCAGTTAAATTCACGTTTACGTTTCAGAGTGAGAGGAAGAGAATCATGTCGGGAAATAAAGCGCTGGAGCTGCAGATGCAGATGCGTCAGAATGCTGAGGATCTGCAGAGTTTCATGAAGGAGCTGGACACCTGGGAGACGGACATCAAGAAGAAGGACGAGCAGCTGCGCTCTGGAAACATGGACCAAGCTCAGGTGAATTTCACATCCACATCACGGTGTAGTTCCCCTGCAGCGTTAAAGTTCTCACTTACTTTAGATGTGAATTAAGTGATCATTTGTCATTGTGAACACAGCACAGGGTGCACCACAACCAAATGTGAACTCTTCTTCTGACCCATCCGTGAAGGAGCAGTGAATAGCCGATAGGCTCAGGAGTACCTCAGTGGTACCTTTAGTGGTTCAGGGTTTGCACTGATGACCTTCTGATCACAGGGTCAGCTCCTTAACCCTACTGCCCCCTAAGATTTAATCTCAGTCTTTAGATGGAAGTTCTTGTTCATGTTAGTCATGTTTGTCTTTCATAGTTTAGTCAATGAAAATTACTTAACAGTTACCAGTTTAATCATTATAGTGAAGTCAAGAGGGAATTTATGCAGGAGTACGGTACACAGTGACTAGAGATGCACCAATCCAACTTTTTCAGTTCCAATACCAATGCTGATACTGGGGTTTGGGTGAAGGCCGATCCTGAGTACTGATCTGATAGCAGTGTTTAATGAATAAGTTCTCTGTGAGCAGGAGATTCTGTTCTGCTTAAGGAAATGCTTGACTGAAATACTGTTTCCAACTAAAATAAATTTAATAATTACACACCCATTATTTATTATTAATTGAACATCTCAAAAATGATTATTTTAAACATTTATTCGTTCCAATCCAAATTTAATATTGTGTAAATTTTAGCTTAATGGTGCTGTTTACTTTTGTATAAAATTTTCGTGCACCCAGTCGCCCAGTGGAATATGGTGTAGTTCTGAGTCCTGGTTCCTTTCAAAGTTTCTTCCTGCTAGAGGAGTTTTTGAATTGAATTGAACTGTGTAAACGCAGTTGTGTAATTTTGTGACGTTCCTAATCCTGCGGCGCTATAACCATCAGGAATCATGCGTTTTGAGTGTCTGACAGTCCACCAGGTACACTTTAGTCTTGTCTTACCTCCTGGACCAAAACCAGCTTTGAACTGAACACTGTTCTACTCTTCATCTACCACTATGAGTTGAGCACAAAGCTGTTTTACTCTGTACTTACCCAGAAATCACTGCCTCCAGTGAGAAACAAGGACTACAAGAAGAAGAGGAAGGTGAAGAGCGGTGCAGGGGAGGGGAGCGTCCAGCAGCAGCAGCCGCCCCCACCCAGGATCAAGGCTTATGACTACCGCGCATGGGACAAGTTTGATGTGGTAAAGTTTAGTCACTTTCTCTTGCTCCAGCGTGGATGTAGTGCAGCGTGTTTGTTCTGACTGCTGTACTGATGAGAGATGTGTTTGTGCAGGATAAAGTGCTGGAGTCTCTGGACAAGCAGGACAGTGCAGCTGAGTCCAACGACTCCGACTCAGAGGAGGTTCAGCTGGACACAGAGCTGGCCATGAGAGAAAAGGAGCAAGTAAGAGTGCTGCATGGAACATGACTTTTAAAAGCACAGAGCTGCAGTCGGACTGTTACAAGATTCTTTACAGAGAGAGCAAGTAAATAGTGATAACAATAAGGATAAAAATGATAAAATAAGAAGAGTTGAACATTTAGGAATCATGTTAAGATAAAAGAGATAGATTACATGTGTGTAACACGCTCAAATGAGGTCAGAGGTTAGTTTTCAGAAGATCAGGTCTAACCCTGAGCCTAAATGACAAGTTGCTCCAGATCTTTAGCGTTGTGACCAGAGATGTTTACAAGTCATCTGTCCCAAGTCCAAGTCAAGTCTCTCATCAGATGCATGCTGTCTGGTCTAGATGACCCTGCACTGCTGTATGTTATGAACTGGAAGCATGCGTTGTACTGTCGTCTGTTATTGTACACTACAGTATCAGAACTGATCAGCGTAGGGGCACTTAAGAAGGCTGTTTCACTGCAATCAGAAGAAACAATGAAAGGTTTGGACTTGATAAATGTATTTTGAAATATTTGTGCGCCTTGTTCTGCACCACGGGATACAGGATGCTCAGTGTAGGCAACAAGACAGCACCGGCCGCAGTATGTAAAAGGGCAGTGCACACCTCACGTTATAAAGTAGAAGACTAGTGTATTACTGTGTTTTCAGAGTGTTTGGTATGCGGTGCTAGTGCTCCTCTGTGGTGTCAGGGCTAACCAGTTCCAGTGATTCCAGTGGCTGCAGCATACGCAGCGCTAACACAACGCTTCCGTATGTATTCGGCTAGTCATCGATTTCCCAAACATCTGTACATTGGAAAACTCTAATGAAACTAAGAAAAACAATAATTACATGAAATAAAGATTGTAGGTAAGTCCCAAATCTCAGACTCAAATCCCCATCTCTGTCTGCCGGGGCAAATGTCTTGTATTTTACTTCAGCAGTGTTGAGTGAGCAGACGCTTGATGATCTTGAGGACCTGCTTCAAGATCCTTTATTTGTCACATACATATGATGCAAGTACAACATGTGGTGGAATGCAGCATGAACCATACAAATACTGTGCAAATCAAAATAGAACTTAGAAATTAGAAGTTACAAATCTTATGATAAAGAGAAGAATAAAATATCTATGTAAAATAAGGAAAATATAAACCATGTTCTTACGTATTATACAGTTTGGAACTTTTTTAATGAGACGCTGAAATGTATTAAGCCTCTTTTCCAGTTACAGCTTCACTTACTGGTGAAATTATTTTAAAACCAGTTCTAAAAGAAACAGGTAAACGGTGCCATCAGCGGCAGGTTAGGGGGTTGACCCCGTGGTCAGAAGGTCACTGGCTCAAGTCCAGAACCGGTAAAGGTACCACTGAGGTACTCATGAGCAGGGGACCCTCCCCAAGCACTGCTCCCCAGGTGCTGTCCACATCAGCTGCCCATCGTCCCATAGTGGGATTAAGGAGCCTTGCTGCTGCATTCTGAACACGGTGTGATCTTTTAACGCAGTCCTGTGAGAAGCGTGGTACAGTAGTTCAGGTGTGAGAAAATGTTCCGGTCTGATCATGAAAGTCTTCAGCCCCAGAGCTGACTGAGTCAGAGCCACTTTTCCCACTTCTACCTGCACGTGACAAAGCTCAGGATTCAAGATTCCTTGTTGCATGTACAATTTTCCACATAGAGCATGCATCCTGATCGTTCCTGTGACTTTTAATTAGCCATAGATTTAAAGACCTTACAAAAATTCAATCTAAAGAATAAATATAATATAGAAATATAGCTGCAAGCAGCAACGAGCGGGGTCCAAGCACAAGTCGCAAAAAAGCATCACAAAAGGGTCGGCACCGGCCATCAGCAGTGTCTGGGTGAAGAACAATAAAGTGAAACCACAGAACTACATGAATCACATCAAGACAGAGTTTGTGTTTAAAGGTGCAGGACTGGAGATTAGAGTTGAACCCAGCTTTTAGCGGCATGAGGAAAGTTAAGTTTGTGTGTGTAAAGCTGAAGTGTGTGTGTTTTAGGGGAACCAGGCCTTCAGAGAGGGGAGGTACGATGATGCTATTGAGCATTACACCCGGGGCATGAGCGCTGACCCCTACAGCCCCGTCCTGCCCACCAACCGAGCCGCCTGCTTCCTCCGACTCAACAAGTACGAACCCTGCTGCATCCTCACACACACACACACACACACACAGCCACTCTTACTGCTTTATTGCAGCCGTGGCACTGTTCTCTAAATGTGCTGGTCAGTGGAGCTCATTCACCAACGTTCTTAAGAGGACGCTCGTTCTTAAAACCCACACTTTTCACCAGGATTCTGACAGTGTTTTCTTATTTGAGATTTGTTCCTGGGTAAGAACAGAATCTACAGCTGCTGAAGAACACTCTTACACACACACTATTACACTCTTCTCAGTAGGAGTGTGTGATTATATGGAATGTTCTGGATGTATCTGGGCCTGTTCCACATGTGACTATATGGTGAAGACGGAGACAAATCCTCAGGTTAATGTTAAACACACAGCATGTACTTCACTCTCCAGTTTGGCTTCTCTTCCCTCTCACAGCAGAGCGCTCACTCCCCCACACGTCCTCAGCACTCTCCTAGTGCACGTGTGTTTGTAGTGGAAGTGGAGGGAACTGAGTGTGCAGAGAGAGAAGTGATTATCCACCCCATTACAGAGACATGCGAGATGGAAGCAGACGACTGAAGATAAACACCACCGCTGCTGCTGCTGTTCTGTCAGAAAAACACAAGTAAATGACATTCTTCATGATGTAAACGTGTGTGAGCGCTCGCTACTCATGTGGAACGCCATCACTAGAGCTGAATAACTCGAATAATGCAATTACAAAAAATGCTCGAGGCAATTTTTCTAGAATCGAAGCTTCGTTTGTCATTTAAATGGCTTATTAATGACGCACGTTTTCAGTGGCGCGATCAAGGCGAGAATAGATCCCCCTGTATGTGAACGTATTTGTGAGATATTCCGTGCACAAAAACAGAAGTAATGCATAAAAACACATAGATGACCTTTTTTGCGATGTAAACACGCACGCTGTTTGTCAGCGCCATTACTCACTAAAACGCTCCGTTTCCGTCAAAACAGCTACAAAATATATTTTAGCTGATAAATAAACAACCAGCCTTCCACTCACAATACAGCCATTTATTAAGATTTTCCCCTCGATTTTTCATAGTTCGTTCCGGAACGCGCTGAACCGCGTTGACTGTCGTGTGAAAACAGGCCGGGGGAAGCTCTCCAGTCCCAAATCACGTGTTCATAATGGGAGAAAACCGATGGGTTCATATGGGAATGTAAAGGACGGGAAGAAAGACGGTTACAGATATGTGAAGAGGCTCATGGATCCTCGAATCACGTCCGGTCATGTTGGTGGCCTTGTGAAGATCGGCGGCCGCACAGTAAAGTGTTGAAATTCGAGAAAGAGAAAGAGAGTGGAGTAAAAACCTGATAACAATGTGTGATGTTCACCACGGTCTCATCGTAACCGTAGATAGATAATATCTCAGTCATATGTCGTCCGATTCATTCCATATAGGTATCGTTTTGAAGCTTGATTTATGCCCTTTCATGCAAACATCATAACTCATAAATCATAACTCAATTTTGAAAATTTGCGACAAGTGACTGGACTTTGCCGTGGAAGGTCACATATATAATATAATAACACACCTGTAGAACTGAAGAAAACCTACTGAGCTTTGCACCAACACGCGTGTAGTAAGGTGAGTAAGGGTGATCTACTGCAGTGTAGACTGTTCTTACCCAACAAGAAGACACTGGTGAATGTCCGAGCCTTGGTGAAAACTGAGGTTTGAGAACACACTCCTCCTTGAGAATGGTTGGTGAATGAGGCTCAGTGATCTGCCCCGTGTTGGCTACAGCTCTGTGTGTGTGTGTGTGTGTGTTGTAGGTTTGCGGTTGCAGAGTCAGACTGTAATCTGGCCGTGGCACTGGACAGCAAATATTTTAAAGCCTACAGCCGAAGAGGAGCGGCACGTGCTGCTCTGAAAAACCATCAAGGAGCTTTAGAAGGTGAGGAGCCCCAGAGCGGGACGTTAACCGTGGAGTGGGCTCTGCACCCAGCACTGCGCTGGAGGCTTTTCCCCGTGTGTTTAATTAAGCTGTTAAAAGTTGAGCAGGCTTAGTGAAAATCCAGGAGTTTTAGAACACACCTCACACTGTATCATTTTCTCCCAGATTATGAAGTGGTCCTGAAGCTGGACCCTGAGAATCTGGACGCTCAGAATGAGATAAAGAAGCTTAAGGAGGTTGGTGATGCAGCTCCAGGTGTTACCCTCCAGCTTTGTGCAGGTGAAGCTGTGGTTCTTCATCCTGTACTGTTCCTCCTCACAGGTTTTATCATCTCAAACCCAGAAGGAGCAGCAGGGGCAGTGTGTGGAGAAGACGGGGACGGAGCCTCCAGCTGCTGAAGCCAGGGCAAGCACAGACGCCGACGAGGAGCAGAGGAGGAGGCAGGAGGCCGTGATGCACAAGGACAGGGTGACTACACTCACACCTCATCTCCACACACACACACACACAGGTCCTGATCCTGTACACAAAACATCACTCATGGTGACAAAGAGGCTGTGCTGCGTCACGTGTGAAAATCTGCTTTGTCTTCACTGCAGATGTGCAGTTATAACCCTGGACGTAAATTAGGGATGCAGGATGATATTGGAATCGGCCGATAGTTGCTTAGATCTGCCCGGTATTTCCAGTTGATATTTGATGTAGGGCTGTGCGATATGGCAAAAAAATCATATTGCGGTACATTTCGAGCCCTAGGCGATATATAGACGGTACATATTGCGGTATATAATTAGATCTGTAAATTTCAATATAACTGTTACTTGAAGTAACAATTCTGTCCTTATCATTTAACTTGCATTCAAATGTAATATATAAATGTAAATATTTTACATTCATGTTTTTACTTAGTTCTTAGCTTTATTTATTTACTTTCTCAAATTTCTTACTTTTATTTACAATGACTTGCACAGTGTCACGAGGGAGCCAGGTGTTGATTTCAGCACATTATGCCTGTAGAACTAAGCATGTGGCAAATAAAGAATCTTTAATCATTTCTGCCATTAAATAAAAAGGACGTTTCTGGTCAAATCCGTCGATGGGACGTGGCGTGGCGAGCGGCAGACGGAGCGGTTCCCTTGTCGAAACATACGGGCCCAGGCCGGAAAAGTAATGGCGCATTCTTTGGCTTCTCTCATATTCAACAGCGTATATTTTGCAGATTATGTTTTTCTGCTCAGTATCTGAGACCCTAAATCTAAACCATGTCCAGATTATGGACGTTGCACCGGTCTTATTAACGAGCTGCTCTTCCGTACACTCTCTCTCTCTATTTTCCGAAAACAAATGCCTCGTGGTGTGGTTTTCGCGCATTTGATGCGACTTGATTACGTCATTTTCGCGGGCGAGGAGCGGAAATTTCAGCGGTATGCCGGTATGATCAAAATCTCTATCGTTGGCCAAATTTCTATTACATACCTTTTATACCGTTTATACCGTCCACTCCTGATTTGATGCTGCATGTATTGTACGTGGGAAAGGTAGCGCTTGAGCCAGGCATGTCCAAAGTCTGAGGTGGGGTTTTATACGGCCCGCGCTTCTGTTCTAAAATTCTGATCACGCAGTGGAACCTTCACCAGCAAAATCTCGTCTTTACGCTCAGCTCTGCCTTCCTCATTTATCGGCATCAGTATCGGCAGATAAAAGCATGAAAAACATGGCCAGTATTTCCCATATGGTGCGTCTCTAGTATAAATGATTGAAGTGAGTGGAGTACAGATGGTTGGTCACAGCGTCGTCACTAGCGGTGTGAGGGGACATCGTGAGATTGGGGACATCATTTCAACTGTCATTCAGAAACTCCCAGATTTCAGCTCAGCTCTCTCTCTCTCTCCTCCTGCCAGCTGTGTTTTTGGGCTGTGTAGTGACATGGCGTCCTGCTCTCTGCTCGTGTGTGTGTGCTGCAGGGTAACGCCTACTTTAAGGAGGGCCGGTACGAGGAGGCGGTGCAGTGCTACAGCAGGGGGCTGGAAGCTGACTCCACCAACGCCCTCCTGGCTGCTAACAGAGCCATGGCCTACCTCAAGCTGTACAGGTACAACACACACACACACACACATCCTCACACACCTGCACCCATCACCCACTCCACAGTGTGGTGACTGAGCTGGAAAGCACTTTTCAGCATAAAGTGCTCCACTGAACGACACCGAAAATCCTTCCCACAGCAACCAGACTCTATAACCGCTCCCTCCGTCACCCTCCCTTACAATAATGTGCACAATAAATTCAACTACACTTTACAATAACTTCTATTAACATGTGCAGTATATACAGTACACATAGAGTACTGTGCAAAAGTTTTAGGCAGGTGTGAAAAAATGCTGTAAACAAAGAATGCTTTCAAAAATGGAAGTGTTAATCATTTATTTTCATTAATCAACAAAATGCAGTGAATGAAGAAAAGAGAAATCAAAATCAAATCAATATTTGGTGTGACCAGCCTTTGCCTTCAAAACAGCATCAGTTCTTCTAGGTACACTTGCACACAGTTTTTGAAGGAACTCGGCTGGTAGGTTGTTCCAAACATCTTGGAGAACTAACCACAGATCTATAATCCTATAATCCTACAAAATAATATAATGACTATAATCCTACAAAATAATATAATGACTATAATCCTACAAAACCCCTGTCTTTGTGCAAGTGTACCTATAAGAATTGATGCTGGATTGAAGGCTAAAGGTAGTAACACCAAATATTGATTTGATTTAGATTTTTCTTTTGTTCGCTCACTTTGCATTTTGTAAATTGATAAAAAGAAACAATCATTATTTATATTTCTCAAAGCATTCTTTGTTTACAGCGTTTTTTCACACCTGCCTAAAACCTCTGCACAGTACTGTAGATATGTATTTATATATCTATATATAATGTATATATTCAATACACTGTGCAATATATCTGTATATGTCTCTGTGTGCAGTACATTCACTCTTAATACATCTAGAGTCTGTATTCTATGTTTCAGATCTTACTCACAGGAGGTATTTTTAAGCCAACACAGTCTATTCTATTTATTGCGCTAGGTTTTTATCTGAGTATTTTTATTTAAGCTTTAACTATATTTTTGGGTATTATTCTTTATTGTTCTGTCTCTGTGTCTTGTGACTCGTGCAGTCGTGATGTGAGCAGTTTCCTTTGGGATGAATAAAGTTTTCTGAGTCTGATTCTGACCCCGTCCCGTCCGTGTCCAGGTACGCCGAGGCCGAGCAGGACTGCAGCAGGGCCATCGCGCTGGACAGCAGCTACACCAAGGCCTTCGCCCGCCGCGCCACCGCCCGAGCCTCACTGGGCAGACTGGCAGAAGCACGCCAAGGTCAGCACCAACGTTTACGCCGACTATTTGATACAAATCTACACCAAACACTCATTTATCTCAAAATGATCCCTGCCCACCCCACAAACAAACACCAAAGAGTGACCTGCACCAAGCGTGTGTTAACGTAGCTGTGTAAACGCCATGTTGCTCTGCAGATTTTGAGCAGGTTCTGAAGCTGGAACCCGGGAACAAGCAGGCGATGAACGAGCTGAAAAACCTGCAGAAGGTAACTAACTCCACACTGTGGTGCGTTCACAGTCGCAAATAATCACCCACTGAACAAGTGTTGCTCCAAACCATGCCTTGAAAGACCATCATTTACAGTCACACACACACATTTGTCACATACATAGTTATACAACACGTAGTGAAATGTCGCCTCGACCAGTGTAATACTGTGCAAATGAAAAAATTGAATTCATAAATTAAAAATTCACACATTAAGTTGAGAATAACGATAAACTAAAAGTAAAATACCGTATATCTTCCAATAGTAGCCCCGGCGTTTATTCAAAAAATTATTCGGACGGCCCAGCGTTTAAAAGAGACCGGCGGTTGTTGGAGACCGGCTATTATTCGCCTCGCAGACGGAATGGTGATGAGTAAACAGGCTTCATGTGGCAGTAAAATACAGTGTGGTACCGTACTTACAGCCACAAAATGTAGGCAACAACACCGGATGAACATTTCAGGATTTAATGAAATGATCAGTACGGCATTATTAAAGCAGTATACCGTATTACCGTAAGCATGAAAAACGGGTACGGTAGACGTCTACTGAACTTTCTTGCCAATGATGCCACCAGCGTGATCTTTTACTACAGACCGGCGCTTAAAGGAGACCGGCTACTATTGGAGACCGGCGTCTGTTTGTCGCGACATCTCTTCAAACCCGGCGTTTATTGGAAACGGGCGTCAATAAGAGACGGGCCGCCACTAGAAGATATACGGTATCCATTAAATGTAGAAATGTCTTCCTGTAATATACGTGATGTCCTGTACCTGTATATATTTTGGTAGAAATAACGTTAGGGCCTGTGTCCACCAAACACGTTTTATCCCCCGACAGCGCTCACAAGCTCACTTCCAGAGCGCTTTCTCAGCACTTTCTCCCAGCGCTCGTCGTTGCCAAGTCACGCGTATCCCCGCCCCTTTCTCGATTTTGATTGGCTAGCAAGAGAACAGTGACCTCGACGAGCGCAGCGCTGTTGTAAAAGTTTGAATTCTGGTTGTGTGTGGTGGTTGATGTGTGTGATCAGGAGATGAGCGGAGCTGAGCTGCAGCAGGCTGGTGATGTGGAGAGGAGAACAGTTCAGCCCATCCACAAAGCAGAGCATCTCAGATCCAGCGTGAGTTCCAGCTCATTACACACTTGATAATAATGAGGAGGACGATGATCTCCACTGGAACAGCACCTTTCATACACAACATGCAGCACAAACAGCTTTACACTGAGAGGAAAATAACACACACGCACCATGACATCGGAATTTTACCACAAAATCACACTGTAGATATTAAGACAAACAGCGCGGGCCGTGTAAAATCCCACCTCGGACTCTGGACATGCCGGACACAAGCGCTACCTTTCACATGGACAATAAATGCAACATCAAATATCGGGCAGATCCATGCATCAATCTGATGAAAATTGCAATTGCAATTATTGATTGATTCCGATGTCATGGTACATCCCTAATGAAAACACAGTAGAGGGTGGAGAGAAGAGTCGGGAGTGGTCTCTGGTCTTACTGACGAGTTCAGCTGCAGGGAAAAAGCTGGTGTCGTGGTGTGAGGGTTGGGTTCTGATGGACTGCAGCCGTCTGGATGAGTCGGTGTCCAGGATGAGATGCAGTGTGTCAGCTGCTGTGTGTCTGATCAGTCTGCATCTGTGCTGTCCTGCTGCAGAAGCCGCTGAGGCGTGTGGAGGTGGAGGAGGTCGGGGGAGTGCTGCAGGTCGGGAGGAATGCTCCAGAGACAAGACCCTCCAGCACTGAGGCGACTGCTGCGCCACGTGACGCACCTCCACCTGCATCCTGCCCCTCTGCCAAGATCCAGAAGATAGAGGAGCTGCCGGACTCACTTCCTTTACCCACAGCAGCACCCAGGTACCGCCACCCTACTGTACACGTCTCACACACACATCCACCATCACAGTCTCCACTCCTTCCAGCATCTTCATGGAGCATGCTGACCTCCAGCTGCTGTTTGCACACTTCTTTCAGGACCCACATGTGTGTAGATGCAACAACTGGAATGTTTTGTATCGAGTCCTTCCGCTTTACTTTAACATTAGAACCAGGATTCACGATAATATTGGAATCATATCATAATCGGCCGATAATTGCTTTTTTAAGTCATCATCAGATCGATGCTTATATTCCCTGATATTTCCAGCTGATATTTGCTGCTGCATGTATTGTCCGTGTGAAAGGTAGCGCTTGTGTCCGGCATGTCCAGAGTCCGAGGTGGGATTTTACGCGGCCCGCGGCTTCTGTCTTAAAATGTCTGGTGTTATTTCGTGGTAAAATTCTGATCACGCAGTGGAACGTTCACCAGCAACGTCTCTCGTCTTTACGCTCAACTCTGCCTTCACGCACGAAACATTTATCATCATCGGTATCGGCAGATATAAGCATGAAAAACATCGGATGCTGACAGAGGCCAATAATTGCTGTATCGTAACCCTAGTTTATACAGTCAACTCTAATGAGTTTTGTTATTGCTGCACTTCAGAGACACGGACTCCTCTGTAAAAGCAGCGGTGTTGCAGAAGGAAGAGAGAGTGGTCATCACAGAGCCGGCTTCATCCTCCTCCTCCTCGTCGGTGCAGGCTGCGGTGGTCCCGGGTCCCCCTAGCAGCAGCTTCCAGCTGGAGGCCGACCTGAGGAAGATGGGAGACCAGCAGGAGCTCTGCTACTCCTACATCAAGGTCGGTGCCGCTCCGTGCAACGCAAATAAAGCCCGTCATGCAGCGTGACAGCAGTGTGTTGCCTCTTCTCTTTCAGCAAATCCACCCTGACGCCTATCAGAAGATCTTCCAGCACTCGCTAGAGCCCGACACCCTCAACAAGATACTGAAAATCCTGCACAGCTCTTACATCCCGTAAGTACTAGAGAGAGAAACACAGCTGTGGCTTCGTGCTGGAGCTGTACGCGCGTCTGTCTCGCTAGTGTGTGAATATTCCATCATATGGAGCACGCTGCTAGCAGCAGGTGGAGAAGCGGAATCACCCTGCGTCCCTCTTTACACTGGCCTTGAGGCCCACAGGTGCATGCTTGTGTAGCAGTAAAGCATGTTACACTTTCTGTAAACCTTGACATTTTTACTTTTCACTACATTTTAATTCATTGTTAAAGAATAATTATAAACCGGAAACACCACAACTTGTTTCCACAACTTTGACTCGTTCCTGCAACTTTATTGCAACAGAACACCTAAAAACACTTTTATCTCAGTATTTTAGAAAAGCTGCTCTAAAACCAGGCATTTTAGTCTCTAAAAAGGCACATGAAGTCCTGGAGGGAGTGTTATGGTTAGTTTTGGTTAGTTTTAGTTGTCCTGATTAGTGGTCATCTCATTTCTTTCTCATTTATCTTTTTATCTGTGTATTTCTTCTGTCATCTTACACTTCTAATGCTCTGTTTGCTGATTCTCCGACCGCCAGGTGCTGATCTTTTTGCTGATTTTAATTCTGATGTAAAGTGTTTTTGTATGAAAGGTGCTGTATGAATGGAGATGATTATAATAACTCTGAATGTCCTTCAGGAAGGAGGATCCGGCCGTGATGCTGGCTGTGTTGAGCAGCTTGTCGCGTGTGAGGAGATTCGACATGGCCGTCATGTTGATGTCGTCTGCTGAGAAGAAAGGTAGGAGAAAGCAGTTGTTCAAAGTCATTCTCATTGTCCTGATGACGATATCTCATGTGCTGAGCTCAGTGCTGTAGTGCAGCATAATTTGGGATGACCTCTGACCTTCATGATCCACACCATCCTTCTGAAAAGGGGAGCTCCGTAGCTGTACCTAACAATTATTTGTGTTGCACTGAAATGAAATGAAAGTGAAAGTGAGTGATTATTTGTGAACACAGCACAGCACAGCAGCCAGTGCACCACAACCACGGGACATCCGCATTTGACCCATCTGTGAAGGAGCAGTGGTCAGCTGATATGCAGTGCCTGGTGCTCGGGGACAGTCCCTTACTCATGAGCACCTCAGTGCTAACCAGTCTGGGATCGAACCAGTGACCTTCAGATCAGGGGGTGAACACCCTTAACCATTACGCCACCTTCTGCCCCCAGTGCAAATAAAGTGATTATTAAATTGCCATTAAGCTGGACGCCGACCACCATAAAAGAAGAAGAATTAGGAGACGGGAACCAGTGCTGTGTCTGGTTGAACTGAAGTAATCTTGTAGAAACACATGAATGAGATGTTTCCCGATGTAAACACACGTGCTGTTTGTTGGAACACGACTCTCTCAGGGACGTCATTCACTAAAGCGTCCAGTTCAGTCAAATCTTCACATTTATTACAGACAAAAAACATTTATAGCTGATAAATAACAACAACCAGCGTTCTACTCACAACACAGACATTTACTTGATGTTTTCAGTGATTATTCAGACGCGTGTCCACCACGTTATTGTGACGTGACTCTCACGTGGAACGCCGTCTTGCACAAAAATGTAGTTCTCACCCAGAAATGAGTCAAAAATGACAAACTTCAATAATTCTTCATTTTCAGTTCATCAAAAAATATTGTTTTTCTGTTTTATAATCTTAGAGAGTAAAAAAGAAATATAGAAAAATCAAAATGGAGAGTTTGGTTTATTAAAAATGCTGGAAATGAAAGGTTTTTTTTTTCTTTTTATGTGATTAATAATCAATTAATTGGATAAATAATTGGCAGATTAATTGATTAACAAAATAATCATTAGTTGCGGCTCTAGTGTCATGTTTTATGACCAGTTCTAGCTGCTAGAGTTGATTAGTGTGGTTCATGCATGGACAAAAACAGCTTTTACAGTTACACTCATAGCACTGCCTTTGTACAATTTCTGTACAGCTTACCCAGAATGGCATCAAACATGGGCTCCAAGTCTGGAATAGGCAGACTGGAGACAAACTTTTAAGCCAGGGAGCCCCAGAGCACGCTGGACATATTCTCTACAAACTACATGAAATGTGCTGTAACCCTGTGATGAGGAAGCTGGACACAGCAGTTTCAACCCTATAGGACACACCCCAGCATGTTAGCTTAGCTTACCTTAGCCACAGCATTGTGAAATCTCTCAATAAACCCTGATGATGGGCAGATTGCGTTGGTCTGCCAAACAGCTCAGGAGGAGTTAAGTGTGTGCATGGATCCCTAATTATTGGGGCGGTTGATATTGTAACTGTTAGGTCGTTCATAACGTCACCGCTTCAAATCCTGGACTGGTAAAGCTACCACTGAAGTGAGTATTTACATTATCATGAGCATTTACATTTTACGTTTACAGCATTTAGCAGACGCTCTTATCCAGAGCGACTTACATTTCCTAATTTCAGGGACAGTTCTACTGAGAGCAACTTAGGGTTAAGGGTCTCGCTCAGGGACCAGTGTTGGTAACGCTAGAGGTCGGATTCGAACCCTCAACCTCTTGGTCCAAAGGCGAGTGTCCTACCACTAGGCCACTAACACCCTCCCAGGCACTGCTCCTCGGGTGCTGCCAAAAAGAAAGCTGTCCACTGCTCCTTCACGGATGGGTCAAATACCGAGCTCGCATGTGGTTGTGGTGCACTGTGTGCTGTGTTCACAATGACATTCACTCACCTTCATCTGTTCTGCAAATTATACGTTCAAAGAACGCTCAAAATGCCCAACTTCACACAGACACGAAGATGCCAATGCAACTGGTTGGTCCCGTCATCAATTTGTGGGGGTTTTGTAAGCTGTTGAAGCTACACGTTTAAGATGTGATAGACAATATAATCATTTTGTAAATCTGAATGCTACTGTGAAGAAAAATCAGTCAACATTAGCCAAGGTTATGCTGCAGTGCTCCCTTTTTATTGACCTATAGTGTCTTGTAACTGACACACAGACAGACTGGCCTTAGTGCTATAACGTGTTTCATTCTCAGTAGTGCATTCAGCTTCATACTCTTCAAACATCAGCTACACATCACCACGGTCAGGTTTTAAGATTGTACGTTTCCTGTGTAACATGTCAGTAAGGAGCTGCATCTTCTCCTCCGCAGTGCTGCAGGACTTGTTCGAGTGGGTATCTGGTGCTGGATTAGAGGACGATTCCGTACGAGCCCTGAAGAAGGAATATGGAGTATAATGACAGTACTCAGGAGGGGAGAGACTCGGCTGTGAACCCCTCACCAGTTGTCCAAAACACACACGTCCCAAACCTCACGGCTTCGCATGGCACTGCAGCTCGACTGTCAGCTCGGGTCTGTGCCTCGTGTAGGCGCAGCGTTCTGCAGCTGCTTCTCTGCACTCTCTGTGTGGGGTGGACCGGACTGTTGTTACTCAGAGCAGGAAGATGAAGCAGAATCGTGTTCCTCACTTCATTTAGACTGATTAAAGTGTATGAATGAACTGATATGATTTTATTCATCCTGTCTGCGAAACACTTCATATCGTCATCATTACAGCATAAAGAACATGCATTAAAGGTGTTCCTCGTCTGCCTTATTTGATGATGTTTCTCTACAACACAAATGATGTTAGTGATATTTTCTACCACCTGCTCACGCAGCTCTTATGTAATATCAACATGGCTCTTTTTCACCACAAAGCTCAGCTCTTGTGTAAGGATGAACGTTTAGAATGCTGTTTGTACATGTGTGTAAATACAGTGATGTAGTAGATGAAGTAGGAGCAGCTCCCTCTAATTACCAGTGGTGAGTTTCTTGGACTCAGAGTTTTCAAAGTCAAGTCAAAAGTCAAAGTAAACTTTGTCATCTCTGCTATATACTGTACAGAGATACACAGAGAGACGAGACGACGTGGCTCCAGTTTTCACAGTGCAACAGAAACAGGGAACAAGGAACAAATAGGGCACATGGAACAAACAAAATATAAATAGAATACAAAATATACACTTTAAACTAGAAATAGATGTGGAAAGAGAGGCAATTTAGATGCAGTATTAACCTACAGTATTTACACTGCATGTGCATGAGGTTAGTGACAGTTTCAATATGAAAAAGTCTACACCCAGTCTATTAATAAAACAGTATCGTTTGTGCAGATATAACAGCAGTGGAGAACTAGAGTCTGTGCAATACTTTTCAATAATTTGTTGTGCAAATAAGTAGCGGCAGTGCAAAAACTGTGCAAATGCTATGGCAATGTTGTAGCAACAGTCATTTGAGGAGGATTACTATTTCAGTCATCTGGCATTAAATGTATATATTATTATTATTATAAAAACATTATTATTAAACATCTTTCCAGAGGCAGTTTCAGTGCAACGTGAAAGAGATGGTCCGTATAGCAGCATGTGCATCACAGCGACGGTCATGTGTAAAGTGCAGAAGTTAGTTCACAGTCCGTGTGTGTGTGTGTGTGTGGGAGTGTGAGGGCAGGAAGTGTGTTCAAGAGTCTGATGGCTTGTGGGAAAAAGCTATCATGCATCCTGGTGGATTGAGTCCTGATGCTGCGGTAGCGTCTGCTGGATGGGAGGAGTGTAAAGAGTCCATGTGAAGGAGGTGAGGGGTCGAGCATGATGCAGGAGGCCCTCCTGATGCAGCGTTTGTAGAAGATGATCCAGCAGTGGCGGGAGAGACGCTCCGATGATGTTGCCAGCTGCTTTGACAATCCTTTAAAGCCGCCTGTGATCAGCAACAGTGGTGTTACCAAACCAGACGGAGATGCAGCAGGTCAGGACGCTCTCTATGGTGCCCCTGTAGAACATGGTGGGAGGAGGGAGGTTGGCTCGCTTCAGTCGTCTCAGGAAGTGGAGATGCTGCTGTGCCTTTTTGGTGATGGAGGTGGTGGTGGTGGTCCAGGTGAGGTCATCTGAGATGTGAACTCCCAGGAACTTGGTGTTTTTTACAGTCTCAATGGTGGAACCGTGGATGCTGAGTGGTGTGTGGGTGGAGCGAGTTCTCCTGAAGTCCACAATCATTTGCATGGTTTTGTCCACATTCAGCCACAGGTTGATCTCACTGCACCAGGCAGCCAGCCACTGAACGTCTCTGTACGCCGACTCGTCGTTGTTGCTGATGAGCCCCACCACGGTCGTGTTCTCGGCGAATTTGATGATATTTTACTATGTTTTGGCATAGTAAAATAATACCAACACTTGGGTAGAATAAAATAAAAATATAGTGAACTAAAATGTAACAGATACACAAACGAGTATTTACATTTACAGCATTTAGCAGACGCTCTTATCCAGTGCTTTGTAGTCCATGACTGTTCTTCGATCTGCAAGCTATGTTTAAAATCAACAACTGTGGTTAAACCAAATTACCGCTGACTAAGGTTTATACTTTAATGAAAAATGGGTTAGAGAAACGAAAGTTCACAGACAGACACATGTTAGTGAGTTTTTTTGTTGGTTTTTTTGGCTTGGGTAAGACAACATAAATAGTAAGGGGTAGATTAATCCCCTAGATACTCTTTGAAGACGTGTGTCTTAGTATTTAAAAATACGTATGGATAAAAATACTTGTCTGAAGTTCCACCTCTTCAAGCAGTATGTTGGGACTAATTACGCCTCCTACTTACTGTTTACTTTGTTTTAGAGAAAAGCACTAACCCACCAGCTTTGATGCATGTACTCTCGTTGTCTGTGCACTAACTTCTGACTTTTCTCTAACAGAGTTTGTTACGGTGTGTAACTCAGCTGGCAGTAACTTAGTTGGACAACAGTTGTTGATTTAAGTCTAGAACAGACCTGGACTACAAATAATCACACACTTAAATATATGTGAGAATCTGTTATTTGGGCTCATTTACCACATGCTCTATAATTAGAATTTAAGTGAGTGAGTGAGTGAGTGAGTAATTATTTGTAATTGTGAACACAGCACATGGCGCACCACAGCCACAAGTTCACCATTACTGGCTAATTGTTTTGGCAAATCATTGGCATATACATTTGTCGCTAGTGTCAGTTGGTCATTGTTGCAGGTTGCCACCTGTCCTTTTTTTTTACCGGGATTGTCCTTTTTAATGGAGAGGACTCCTGAACCAGTTAGGAGTCGCACGGTGGCAGCAGCACTATGGGCACCAAGACGGAGACCGTGTTTTGACAAACCTAGGTGGCAACTCTACATTGTGGCCAGAACATAGCCGCAAGTTTCCACTAGTGAATGACAACTTGTGGCAACATATTTTGGCAAACTCCACTGTTTACCACTAATTAACCACAAGGTTGCCACAAACATTTTGTTTTGTAAGGGGAAGGTTGCCACTTCCATTAATAATAAATTAATTATTAAATAATTATATTAATGAAATCCAAGTAAATGTATAATTTAAAATAATGAAAGTGAGTGATTATTTGTCATTGTGAACACAGCACAGCACACAGTGCACCACAACCATATGTGAGCTCTGCATTTGACCCATCCGTGAAGGAGCAGTGGGCAGCTAACAAGCACC
>JAVGVS010000284.1:302500-382500 GCA_032718565.1 Distichodus sexfasciatus
GTTGAGCTCAGGAATAAAATGATAAATGGTATTTTTCTTGCTTGTTGTGATTTGATATGAATGGAAGAGATCAGACAGATATTGGTTCTCATATCGGTCATGGGCTCCTGAACAGAATCAAAGGAACATTGTATTGTAGCAGACTTTGTGAAGTTAAATCTTCATTGTCAATGAGTTGGTGTGTAGCTGTACCGAGGAGACTCTGCTGTTTTTCTGTTGGGCTTGGTGCTGGGTTATGCGGGACTGAAAGGTCGTCACCCTGCACACTTGGCCAGCTCTAAAGGCTAAAGCTTCCATCTGTCCTTCACCCGCTCTGACGCTTTGACTTCTGGAGTTTTTTCTAATGATGCTGGTCTCTAAGAAGCTGTCAAGGAGGGAATAAACTGCTGGACATCACACTGTGGCTCGTCTGATTTAGTGTAATTAATTCCAGCTGCTAGAGGTTTGGTGCAGGTCTGGAGAAGTAGAACAGCTTTATTATTAAGTGAATAATTCTGCCATTATCCTCTTCACTCGTCTTCTCTGCTCTCCCAGTCATGTTAGTGCTGCTGAGCTCAACAGAGTGTACTCTTGCTGGTTAAGACTGTACCAAATTGGACACAGGAGACTGTAGTCGTAGTACTGGAGTCCTTCGCGGATGGGTCACATGCAGAAGTCACTTTTCATTGTGAAGCACCGTGTGCTGTGCTGTGTTCACAGTTACACATAATCACACACTTTTTCACTTTTCACTGTATTGATATCAGTCCAAATGCTATTTATTCTATTCTGTACCACTATTTCTAATTCAGTTTAAACAAAAAATTGTGATATGTTAATTAAATTTTCAACAAGGTAAAAAGTTTGAGTCACATTCTCTAGTTGTAGTGGATTCCATGCTATTTGTCTGGGGTTCTATATGGTGTTTGTTCTTCTTGTAGTCTTCACACAGCCCAGCCGCTTGTGGGAGAGAGATTAAGCACTGCATGATCCTGATGCTTCAGCCTCCTGGTGGTTATGGAACATGTCAGTGCCACAGAGGATGGGTCCAGTACGACCATGTACAGGGTGGAGCGGCCCGTCTTCGACGAGGACTACATCCACTCAACACTTCTTCACCAAAAAGAGAGAAAAGCCAAGACTGTGGCACAGAGAGTCGCTGAAGGAGTCCGGTATGACTGAGACACTGAGATTGAGTCTTAATCTTCATACACAGTAATTATTCCTCTTTAGTGTAAACATGTTTATGTAGCTGTTCTGCAACTCGTTACCTGCCTGTCTTTTTAATTGACCAGATTTACTGAAACCTTCAGCTGGAGTCATATTCCTTGTGAACTCTTTTGTGAGATGGATGAGTGATAATCATGAATCATATTTCAGCTGCTCTTCTGAGCGAGCCCGGTCGGCCGCGCTTAGCCTGCTGCCCATCCTGTCATGGCTGCCGAAGTACCGGGTGAAGGAGTACCTGTTTGGAGACATCGTCTCAGGCATCAGCACTGGAGTCATGCAGCTGCCTCAAGGTGGGCCCTCAGACGCAGTGATGTTATACAGTTTTATCCATCTTGCAGGACTGGGCATCAATCTAGAATTAATCATAACCAACATTCACAACCTCTGATCCACATAATCTTGCCCATGTTGGTTATTTAGATTATTTTTGAAATTTTGTTGATACTTTTATTTAGGGACAGTAATGGTTAGGGAGTTGGCCCTGTGATCGGAGGGTCACTTCTGCTACAAGTCCTGACCACTGAGACACTCATGAGCAAGATATCGTCCCCAAGCACTGCTTCCTGGGCGCTGCCAAAAGCTGTCCACTGTTCCGTCACAGATGGGTCAAATACAAAATGTCCACAGTGACAAATGATTTTAATTCACTTAAATTCTCAAAGTAGTTAATATTTTCTCCACTGTGTGCTGGATGTGGTGTTCCATAAAATGTTTTGCTTTTACCTGCTTTTGTTGCCACGTGATTCAGCCATGTCACTTACATCTGTGCCTTCACCCACGTAAACTCTCACCCGACATACCTCTTTAAAGAAATTCTCAGCTATCATATTTACAGTACAAACCTTGTCCATGAGCCATCGGGGGAAAATAACAAAAAGGAGATAATCATTTCCATTTTATTTGTATAGCACTTTTACAACAGCTATTGTCATAAAGAAGCATATAACCTGCCCAAGTCTCTAAGATGTGATAAGATGTGTTTATTGTCATTGTATAAAGAAATGAAATTGAAGATTCCCATCATCGCAGTATTGAACATAGTAAAACATAAGCTTAGTGTCAGGAAGAACCCGCTCCGTAGTGAACAGGAAGAAACCTTGAGAAGTAACGAGACTGGCTCCAGTTGTTCATGGTGGCAGTCGGTAGTGTTACACTTAGTGTGTTCGCCCTGTGATCAGAAAGTCACTGGTTCAAATCCCAGACAATTAAAGGTACCACAGAGGTACTCATGAGCAAGGTCCCGTCCCCAAGCACTGCTGCCCATGTCAGTTGCCCACTGCTCCTTCATGAATGGGTCAAATGCAGAGCTCTGAGGTGGTTGTGTCACACTTTTCACATTCATGAGTCTGAGTTGAAGTCTGAGTGTTTTTCTGCAGGTCTGGCCTACGCCATGCTGGCAGCTGTTCCTCCGGTGTTCGCCTCTACCCTCCTCTTTCACTCCCCGCCCTGCTCTACACCTTCTTGCACCTGACACATATCCATGGGTAAGTGTCAGCAGGCTCACACACCACACACACACGGCGGACTATCCTAAAATTCAAATTCAAACTAAATTCAAATTATTTATATAGCTTTAACAACAGTCATTGTCACAAAGCACTTTAAGCATATAACCGCCTAAACCCCCAACAAGCAAGCCTGGAGGCGACAGTGGCAAGGAAAAAACTCCTCTAATAGGAAGAAACCTTGAGAGGAACCAAGACTGGAGGGGACCCCATCCTCCTTCATGATCAAGTACTAACATTTAATGTACAACAAGCAATAGTTCGGGATGAGTTGTTAGTTATTTAAAGAAGCAAAGATACAAAATAGTCCAAGGGATATTTTCATCCGGTTGTTGATGGGCCACGAGGACCCTCTCAGCAACATTAAGCTGGAAATTAGTTCAGTATTGTGCTGCCAAGCCAGTAGACGTCTACAGGGTCCAATCCCAGTTGGTTTCATGATGACGCCCCCATGGAGTCCTGGTGCGGGTTCAGTGGGCCAGATTCTCAGCTCGGGAGGGCTTTACAAGGTCAAGCTGCCAGCTCAGGACGCCTCCCTGGACTCCTGGTGAGTTCGCTGATCAGCGCCACGAGAGGGCTCTAGGTGATGGCCAGTGCCAGCTCGGGCATCTCCAAAGAGTCCCGTGAGGGTCTCGGGTCAGCCAAGCGCCATCCCGGATCAGCTGGGAACAGCTCGGAAAAAGAAGAAAAAGAGAGGAGGAAAGTTAAGTGCCCTAACCTAACCTCCGCACGCTAGAGTAGCTATGGCAGCCTAGCTAAGTGAAGGAGAGCTGGAAGGTAACACAGACATAGGGCTTCCTAGGGGTCTCGGTGATCACACCAAACCACCGCCTGCAAACTTGAGCGATCAGCAGAGTGGTAGGATGACAGCACCAATCCCCCCTTTCACCTTTTAATCTCTAAAATGACCAGAACCCCCCAGATCTCGCCTTTTAACTAAGAAAAAGGATTTTAATAACCAAAAGACTGACTAAACAAGTAAGTCTTAAGCCTTGGACTTAAAAGCAGAGATTGTTTCTGAGCTCCTAACACTAACGGGTAGTTTATTCCACAATTGTATGCTTATGAGCAAATGCTCTTCCCCCATCAATTCAGTTTTTATTCTAGGTATTACTAAAAGATTCAAGGCTTTAAGTATCTAAGCCGCACGCTACCGGATTGTAAGTGCAAATGAGGTCACTCACATACTGGGTGTGCAAGACCATTTAGAGCTTTATAGGTCAAGAGAAGTACTTTTATAGTTTCCATTAATTTAAATTTTACATTGCAGCCAGTGGAGTGGAGGATAGAATTGGGGTGATATATGATCATATTTTTTAGTTTTAGTGAGGACTCTGGCTGCTGCATCGGAACTAGCTGGAGCTTATTTAACAACCCATTTGGACAACCAGAGAATAAGACATTACAGTAATTCTAGTCTTGAGGTAATAAATGCATGAACTAGTTTTCTCTGCATCTTGAAGATAGCACGCTTAGTTTAGCAATATTACGGAGTTGAAAGAAGGAGGTGCGCATTAATGTTAGAAGCATGTACATCAATGAAAGATTGAGTCTAAAGTAACACTGCTAGTTTTTAGCAACATTACTTGGTACAATGGATAATCCATCAAGATCGACCGTGATGTCAGATATTGACTTCTGCATGCTAGTGCCAAAAGAAGGACTCAGTCTTGTCCAGATTTGAAGGAGGAAGTTGTCCGACATCCACTTTTTTATGTCACATAAGCATTTTTTCCATTTTCTGAAATTGCTGTCTGTCTTCTGGTTTAGCCGATATATATAACTGTGTATCGCCTGCAAACAGTGAAACCAATTCCATGCTTACGAATGACTGAGCCTAAAGGTAGCATGTACAGCGAGAACAGCAAGGGACCTAAAACTGATCCTTGTGGTACGCCATATTTCACCCTGACGTGCTCAGAGGAATCACCATTTACATTCACATACTGATAGCGGTCTAAAAGGTAGGATCTGAACCAAGAGAGGGCCACTCCCCTGATACCAACAACATGTTCAAGTCTGTCTAGGAGAATGGCATGATCAACAGTATCAAAAGCAGCACTAAGATCAAGCAGCAATAGGAGCCAGGCATAGCCCTGATCAGCAGATAAGAGAAGATCATTCACTACCTTTCAGCAGAGAGCAGTCTTCTGTGCTGTGGTTGGCTCTAAACCCAGACTGAAAATACTCTATAAATATGGTTTTCCTGCAAGAACGAGGTTATTGACTGGCAACAACTTTTTTCTATTATTTTGAGATAAATGGGAGATTAGATATTGGCTCCAGTTTAACATTACCAGGGGATCCAGGTTGGGCTTCTTCAGCAAGCAGCTTAATCACTGCTAATTTAAGAGATTTGGGTAAATAACCACGCTAATAGAGGAGTTAACTATTACAGTAGAGGCTTAATCATCACTGAACTTTCATCTTTGAGTAGTTTTGCTGGAACAGGATCTAACATGCAAAGTAGATGAATTTGGAGGAAAGGATTAAAGACGTTAGATCTGACTGGTCAACCGGAGTAAATGATCTCAATAAGATATTGCAGTATTAGTAATTTCTTGCCTTGTCAAGGCCAGCCACTGTAGTTACTTGAGATTTTAGAATATTCTGTCTAATTGAACAAATTTTTTGGTCAAAAAAAGTTCACAATTCGCCACCAGAAAACAATGTTATAATAGTTTGGAGTAGTGTCTGGCTATTAGTCAGCTTCTGGGATACCATGTTAAATAGAAACCTAGGATTATTTTTGTTATTTTCAATTAGCAATGATAGGTATTCTGATTTCGCAGCTCTAAGAGCTTTTTTATAGCTTCCCATAGCCGCCTTCTTCCATGCTAGTTCAAATACTACCAATCTAGGCTTCTACGCCACTTACGCTCTAATTTCGCGTGTCCTTGTTTTAGGCTACGAGGTGGTCATTATACCAAGGATGTTTTTGTTTTCTGGACCTTTTTAATTTTTGTTCCAAGCAATTTTATCCAAGGTGAACGGTTAAAGAGAAGCTAGATAGTCCGACACTTCAAGTTCAGCAAGATAGACATTTCACTGTCAGAACTAGATCGGGGAGATTACTTCACTAAAGGCTACTAGCTGTATTCGAAGTATTGCACGCTGAGCAGAAGCGAAGTTGTAGTATTTGTGTTTTGACTAAAGTGAAAATCAAATGTAATGGAGATGGTGGCCTGTGAAATAAAGCATACTGGCCTGAGGCAGTACTGTTAAGATATTCAATAAGACCAAACGATAGGATTAAATCAAGGGTATGACCAAGAGAAGTTGTGAGGGGCCCAGTTACATTCTGAACAATGCAAATCGGTAAATTAGTAAAAGCTGCTGTCAGAGGATCTTGTTCATTATTCATATGAACATTAAAGTCCCCTACAATTATTGCTCTTAGTTAGAAATAAATTCAGGTTCGATAGAAATTCTGGAAAATTCAGTTAGAATTCAGAATACATCCGGTGGACGGTAAATCGGGAATGAGAGGGAGCGCCAGGTTAGGTTTTGCAGATATAAGTCTGCAATTCTAAGGAATAATAATTCAACGATTTAAATGTAAATTTAGTCCTGACCCTGTGTTATTGAAAGATCTTCAGATCGCTAGTAACACCTCCCCCTTTACCACTGAGTCGGGGTTTATGCTCATAACTATATCCTGAGGCGCCGTGATCATTTAAGGCTAAATACTCGCGGTCTTACCCATAAACTTCAGTTAAACAGAGCTGCTTAGGACGGGTCTGGAAACTGGCCTTTACCAATAATAAGTGCCTTAGTAGTTAATGATCTAATATTTAGTAGTCCTACTTTTTAGCTTAGTGCTACAGATATTCTGGTATTGCTGCTCTAATTTAATAGAAATTAGATTGGAAAAAGACGCCTTATTTTATTAACTATTTTTTGGTTCGGGGCACACAGAGACAATGTCAATAAGGAAAATGTAGGTGGCGTGTTAAGGCAACTCGTGAGGCAGTCGGGTTTAGCCTTCGCCCGCGTGCCTGGCCTTGGCCTCTGGTTTGTCAATGGCCGCCTACACCTGAACCTGCATAAAGGCTAGCTGCTATGTTCATTGAAATACGGGCAGCACCCTCCCACGAGGGGTGGATACCATCCCGGCTCAAAAGACCAGCTTCTCGGCGGTGACCAGCATTCACAAAACTCATGCTATTTTCAGAGCACCACTTTGACAGCCAAAGGTTCAGCTAATTGTATTTTGCTGTAGGTCTCGGAGCTACGCTCAGCTGGGAGGGGGCCAGGAGAGACTACTGCTCAAGTATATTGTTTTGGCTAGCTCACACCTCTTTTAAAATTACTTTTGGTTACTTTCCAGACTGTCTGAGCTTGACGCCGGGAGGCCATGGACCACTATCTTGGAATATTTTATACTATTACTGGCCAGCACCTTAAGATTGGCTCCTCGATGTCCGGGCGCTTTCTGGCTCCCTGCAAACAATTTACTCTCGACTGCTGGTGCCGCTGGCGGTCTAGCTTATTCACGCAGGCCGAGAATAAATCACCTATCACCAGAGCACTTTCAACAGGTGTCTCAGCGGGTGCTTCACTGAGCGGGGTAAACCTGTTCGACACGCTGACAGATGGAGAGTGGTGCTCGGGAGTAGCCTGCTTGCCTGGCTCTCCGCCTATGTCGCTTAACCGCCACCCATTGGTTCTGCAAGGCGGGAACCCCTAATGCCGGAGTTTTTGGGGCCTGAAGGCTCTAAATCTGAACCTGAAAGCAGGTGGTTAAAGTGCTTTTAGTGGAGGTGTGTTACAGGTCCTGTCCTCTGCATTCACACTTCACACAGGGCAACTCAGCCTCCGTTAAAGATGGTTGAGAACCATACTGAGTCGTATCACCATATCAGCACCTTTATTGACTGCCACCACTGATTAGAGGCGGCACTATTTGACCTGCTATCAGCGGGAGCTGGGCTCAAACTTCAACTCAAAGGCAACACTTCAAGTGTGGATGTCAATGAATAGTGTGGAATTGCCATTCCTGTCCTGGAGTCTGTATTCAGGTGTCGACAGGATTTATAGAGCAGTGGTGGTCTAGTGGTAGGACACACACCTTTGGACCAACAGCTCATAGGTTCCAGCTCTGTCCAACCTGGACCCCTGAACAAGAGCCTTCACTCCAAACTGCTGCAGGGAGACTGTCCCGGAGGTTAGAGGATGGAAGGAGCTCTGTCTGCTAAATAAGCAAAAGTGTAAATATAAATACATTTGGTGGTAGTTGGTAGCGGAATGGCTTTTCCAGAGTTGCCCCATGATGGTTAGTCATGCTCATGTCAGCTGCTCCAGCTATTTTGGGAGTTCTAGATTGAAAATAAATTTACTGACAACAGTAATACTCAAATTACTAGACCATCCCTGCAGTAGATGTCTCCAGTACTGTTCTGCAGTGTTACTATCATCTCAGCAGACTAACAGTATGTGTGTGTGTACTAATGTCCAGCAGGTTAGTGGAGACTGCAGCTCTGTAGGAAGGGTTAGTGTTTGGGAACATGTCCAGTGTAAGTGAGTTGACAGTGAGAGTAGAAGTGTTTTGTCAGCCTCCCCGGTAAAAGCTCAGTGTGAGGGCTGCAGAGGTGAAGGTCTGGCCCATTAGCTCTATTAACACACAAACGCCACCGGCAGGAAGAACAACACCCCGCCAGAGCCCCTCTGGCTCATTCAGAATGTCACTTTTCCACACTTGCCGCCAACACCAGCACTTCCTACAGTGCTGTCCAGCTGCTGATCCTCACGTGACTGATGCTCTTGGAGACTTCTCTCTATCAGTTCAGTGGTGTTCATTTTACCATTCAATTCAGTTTTATTTGTGTTGAAAAAGTTTACAACAGACATTTTAAAAAAGCATTTTAAAGAAAACTTGACTGATTGACATAGAGGAATATGCATTTATTTTGAGGAAAGATACAAGAGGGTAAAAGTGTGAGTGTGCGTGAGTGTGAAGTGTGTTTAGTACATGAAGTGACTGGACTCTCTCCTGTTTGATTCCTCCTGCATCTCTTCACACCATTACTGTGCATCAGCTTGTAACTTGTAATTGAAGTGTAAATCATCTCATTCCATCATCAGATTGTACATTATCACATCAACATCTGATTAAATCCATGTTAGAGGCGTAATTCCTGCAACATCAACAGATTTAGGAACATTAACAGATACAATTAGACTAGGATATTGCTGAACACATCACACTCCACAATCTCCATCACACACACAACCTGCCTTCTTGTTGTTGCTTCAAGGAAAAGATGATGTCTTCGTCACGCTTAACTTAATATTTATCGTAATATAGAATTTCACATTCTAGTTGCAGCTTATACTGCCAGACCATCTACGCTACTAAAGCACATGAATTTAAATAAAGTCTCTTTTTATTATAAGTATCAAGCTATATGCAGAAATGTTACCAAAGATGTAGTGCTAACTTCACGAGGACAGGTGTATGAGGTGACGTTATCAGCAGTGTGTGTTGTGTTAGGCTTTGTCTTTTCCGTTGCTTGATTTTCTGACCCGCTTCGTTTGGTGCAGCGTCTTGTGTTTTTGATCTGACCTCCACGTCAGCGGTTAACACACGTGCCTCCAGCAGCACTCTCATGGTGTTGAGTTGGAGCTGATGTTATTTAGTAATGAACAGAGAAGATGTTGTGGTCTGGTCTTTCTCAGATGGAGGGGCTGCAGTGCAGTGTGAAGGAAAGTTTTAATTATCCACCACAAAGTGTAATTCTAAAGTGTGATCTCTCAGTAAAGGAATGTGCTGCTGGTTGTGGTTCTGTTAAGGTTCACATCTTATGGATAGTACGGTAGGTTTCCTGTTTTTCAAGTCTGGATGAGCAGAGAAACAGAAGGAATGCAAGTGGAAGTTTCCTGGTTTCCAACCTTGTTGAATAGAAATGGAGGAATGCTCACGGCATCAACTAAGGACCTTGTGTTACACCTCGAGAAGTTGCTGAGAATGAACATCTGGACAGGATGTGTAGAATCATAAAAGGGGTGATTCCATGAGACGACATTGATTCTCTTCTCTCAGACACTCACAGAAGTGCATGAGACGGACTGCAAGATATTAAACTTTGTTACAACTGGAGATTTTTGATGTTTGTCTTTATTTCTGACTTCTGAGTTTAAATACAGGTGGCTAAGAGAAAAATCCACCACACGCAGTATCTCCTCTTCCAATATTTAGCTTATGGATGCAGATAGTGTTGTGGAGGCTGGTTTTAAACTGTATAAGCTACTCCTGATTAAAAAGCTCCACAACAAGCTGCTGTTCCTTTCACAGTAGCGTTACTACACTGTACGCTACACAGTAAAAGTGCTAACTACATCCAGCACTGACTATCTGTGCGTTTAGTCTTTCACAGTCAACATTTAAATAAATACAGACACTGGTCCTCGCTTCCGCCTTGCCCAAAGTGAACGCTGACTCTATCTGGCAGTTGCCAAGAGTACACTGTGGTGCAGTGCCAATCAGATGGCACTTCTGCCGATTCCACAGCAATCACGAACTCCTGCTAGTAGTACTATATGTGACCCTCCACGGCAAAACCAGTCGCTTGTCGCAACGGAGGTTTCCGAGAAAAGTGAGCGCTATGTTATGCGTGGGGTAAAATGTTGATTTTTAGTTTTAGTGTGTTTTGGAAACAGTGAAGGTCTATACTGTACTGTTAGGAATAAATTCTGCCGAAAAACTTACCCTTCCATCCTAAAACGCGGACTTTTGAGGGTGAGGAATTCAATTCTGTTAAGAATGTTAAAGTTTGTGTTTTGACCGCCTACTCAATATTTACGGTAAATCCACTGGTTGACTAGCGTGAAGATATCTCGAATCCATCTCCGCCTTGTGCCCAGTTAACCCAACGAGGTAGGCTATCCGCGGTGTCTGTGAATGCAGCGAGGCTAGCGAATGCAAACGTGTGAGTCAGCGACCACACCAAGCGCTCAGAGTGCTACGGGCGAGTAGTCAACTTCTAAAGGTGATTTCCGCTTTCTCACTTGGTTGACAGGAGAAAACCCAATTCTTTGAATGCTGATATATCTCAGTCATATGTCGCCACATTCATTCCATATAGGTATCGTTTTGAAGCTAGATTTATGCCCTTTCATGAAAACAATAATAACTCAATTTTGAAAATTTGCGACAAGTGACTGGTTTTGCCGTGGAGGGTCACAAATATTGTACCATACTCAGAGGTGGAAAGAGAGGGAGAGAATATTGTTTGTAATGATGTAGAGTTTTATCTTTGTAAAGTGCACAGCTACAGCTACAGTGCTTTAAGAGAAGCTTGGCCACCAGTTCTAGTCCTGGACCAGTAAAGGTACCGCTGCAGTACTCATCATGAGTAAGGTACAGTCCTCAGTTAGGTCGTGGTCAGTATAAAACATCTGCGCACTGCTGTTATCATGGCAGGTTGTTATGATTGGAATGTGTGCTTTAAAATCGTTTTGGAGGATGTTGTTCTGAATCAACACGTTTCAGGATTTTTCTGTGCCTTCATGGTGATGGTCTGTTTGAACAGTGGAAATTACCTGCCCAAGCTTCTGTTAAAATGCCAGGGTTTTGTTGATTCTAACAATGTGATCTAGATAAATTTCTAACCGTTTCTTCTCCTCTCATGTGGCCTGTAACCTGGACAGTCCTGTTGAAAAACAAGTAAGGATTTTAGAGGGAAATGGAAAAATATAAAAAGGCAAAATGTAAAAAATAACTTACTAAAAGTGACAATGAACTAAAATGTAAAATTACAAGATCAGTTTAAATTTCAACTGCACAGCTCACAGGTCAGTAGAAGTTTGTAAAAGCTTTATCTTGGTGTCATTTGTTACTGAACTAAAGCCTGTCATTTTACCATCAGTGTGGACTTCTTACTTCCATCATACATACGTACACTACCCTTTAAACACACAAAAATCCTGCAGTGCTTGTTGGTTCAGTACAAAAGCCTTTAAAAAGATCTGAAATCACGCATTCCGCAGGTGGAGATGAGATTAGAGCACACCGCCGCGCCGCGCCGTGACCTAGTGACTTCCTCTCTCTGGGTGGAGATGATACTGGGTTGTTCTAGTCTTCTGCTGCATGATGACATGTTATATAAACTGCTTCATGTAAAACTGCAGTCTCTGCTTTGTTAAAACTCTTGTAATATTTTGTGTGAGTTCTAGTGCTGTGCAGGAGCCACTCCTCATTTCTGTACATGTTGCTATGAAGATGAGTAGGTACAGTGATTTACTACTAACATTCTGTACACATCAGGTTCAGTTCTACTGCACATTCTCTTACCAATACTTTTGTCACTTTTATTTATGTTTGTCTTTCTATTTTGTTTTCTGTTGTAAAGCAAAGGGACTTCCGTTCCCTAACTGAATTAAGCAAGCGATTATTAGTCATTGTGAACACAGCACAGCACACAGTGCACCACAACCAAAAGTGACCTCTGCATTTGACCCAGCCATGAAGGAGCAGTGGCCAGCTGACAAGGGCAGCGCCCGGGGAGCAGTGCTTGGGCACGGTACCTTGCTCATGAGTACCTCAGTGGTACCTTTACCAGTATTTGGATTTAAACCAGCAACCATCTGATCATGGCGCAAACGCCCTTATGCTGTCAACTGCCCCTGGTTAGTGCTGGGACCTTACAGCAAGACGGTTGTGTCATGAACACACACGACAAAACTCCAACAGAGGAAGACTTTCACTAACACACACACACACCACACAACACACCATACGCAAACCACAAATGAAAGTCTTCAGGAAGAGAGCTGAAACATCTTCAAGAACCTTAAAAGAAGTCCAGCTGCCATCGATTCAGGCTCTCAGGGTTACCTGGTGAGAGTGCACACTACACGACTACAGTGATGGGTGCGGTGGAGTCGCAGTGGACTTCGTCATCACTCGGCTGTGTCACACTTCATCATATATCATGTGGAGTTTAATAAGAAGATTAAACACAGCAGAAGTCTCCCGACTGACCGGCACCATCTCCTCCTGCCATCACCAGCTTGAGTCACAGCCTTTAAACTAGTGCTGTAAATCACAAGTATCATCACAATATGATATCAATTCAGCTTCCAAATCACAAAGTCTGCTACGATATGATTTTCATTTGATTCAGTTCTTTTTTCTTTTTTTTGGTCCCAGCCACCACCACCCCTCTTTGGAGGACAACTTTATTTTTAATGACAGTTTTCAGCTACAAAACTTCATTGAAGCTGTACCTCACCCACCCACATACCCTTGACAAGACATGACAAAACCAACAACAACCAAATAAATAAATAAAATAAAATAAAAAAACACAACCCCCAAACAACACAGAAAAAATTGACAATAAATACATCAAATTAAACAAAAAGGGAGAGAGACGAGAGAGACTTAACAGGACTTAGGACACAGACATACAAATGGACAGACAAATAGATAGACAGAAATGCGGTGTATGTATATTTGTGTCAGATAAATAGATGATGTGTGGGGATGTTGGGAATTAATTAGATTAGTTAATCAAGAGTTTTAACTTGGAATGGAATGTATGTGTTTGTTGGGAGTTAGTTCACAGGCAAGTCTAAAGGGGTGATAAAAGAAGCCCAGACTTCTGGGAAATGTGGAAGTTGATGCTGTAATGTTATTTTTTCCATTAATATGTGTTCTCTGAGGAGGTTTGACCACTGCATGATGTTTAGTGTGCTTCTAGTTTTCCAGTTTAACAGGATAGCTTTTTTGGCAATCGCCAAGGCAACGAGTAGAGGTGTGAAATTTGGGATTGGTGGACTTATTGTTGAGTGGTCACCAAGCAGGCAGAGGGATAGGTGTAGTGGAATACTACGATCCATAATAGAAGATTGTGTTGATGACTTTTTGCCAGAAGTGTTGAGCTGGGGGACACGACCAGATGGAGTGGAAATAGTCATCTACAGTTTTTAAAGTACAATGTGAACAAATATCACTTTCTGTAAATCCCATCTTGTGCATTCTGTGCTGAGTGATGTGTGCTCTGTGGATCACCTTATATTGTGTAAGTTGAAGATTGGTGTTAGTAGTCATGGTGAAGGTGTTCCTACAGATGTGGAGCCAGAATTCATTATCAGGAGTGAATGACAAATCTTTCTCCCAGGCTTCAATTGGAATGGAAATCTTTGAATTTGCTGTAGATATTAGTTTATATAATTTTGAGATAATTTTTTTCTGATTTGTTATTTTGAGTATTTCTTCTGCTAAATGGGATGCCTGTGGATTGTTGTTACATAAACTGATCTTAGATTTCAGGGCTGCTTTTAGTTGGAGGTGATGAAGAAACTGCTCGTCTCCTATATCATACATATGAGTAAGATGTGGAAAAGTGATGAAGCTGTTGTTATGGAATAGGTGTTCAAGATGTGTGATGCCCTTTAGTTTCCAAGCATTAAAGAAAAGTGTTTTTTTGTTGAGTAGAAAGTCTGGGTTATGCCATATTGGAGTGTATTTGCAAGATTTCATATTTATGCAAAAACATTTGTTGATTCTCCACCAGACTGTCAAAGTTGTTGAGATTACAGTATTATTAAAACAGCTGTGGTGGTAAGTCCACAAGTAAAACCTCTTTCCATTCTGACTGTTCTGTTTCTAACCACTGGTTATTCTGTTGGTTTGGATGTATCCAGCTGTTGATTTATTGTAGCTGACTTGCTAAATAATAATTTTCAACGTTTGGTGCTTCTAGTCCTCCTTGAGTTTTTTGTTTCTGTAATGTAGCTAGTTTGATTCTGGGGGTTTTGTTTTTCCAATAGAACTTGTTAATTATTGAGTTCAGTAAGTTGAACCATCTAGTGGTTGGTGTGGTTGGTGTCATTGTGAACAGCTAGTTCATTTTTGGTAATATAAACATTTTTAATGTTGCAATTCTGCCAATTAATGATAAAGGAAAGTTTATCCAGCGGTTCAAATCATCCTCTATTTTGATGTTACCAATTGGAATTTGAAGAAGAAGATTTGAAGAGTTTGATTCAGTTCATAAGCACATGATCGTGATGAGAGAATATCATATGCTGCTTTAACACCATCTTCCATTGATATCAAATCACAACTCAAATCAACTCAAATTTATCATTTAACCTTTTTATTTCTGAGCTAAACCAGATATTTACATCAAAACCAATCTTCTCTTTTAATAAGAATAAACCTCCTGCTTAATATGAAGTTACTATATGTATGAGGTCTGTTGATGGTTTTAATTTGGATTGATGCTATGGGATCGTTGATGATTGAGTCGATGTAGATCGATGTATCATTACACCCCTTGTGAAAACCCTGCACAGTGAACATTGCATTATAGAACCTGCAGCAGGTGAAAGTGAGTGATTATTTATCAATATGAACACAGCACAACACACACTGCACCGCAACCACGTGTCAGCCCTGCATTTGTGTGAGAAGTGAGTAGTGTTTGGGGACGGTACCTCGCTCATGAGTACCTCAGTGGTACCTTTACTGGTCCGGGATTCAAACTGGCAACCTTCTGATCACAGGGTGATCTCCCTAACCGCTGCACTACCCTGCAGAACGCAGTGCATTATTACACGCTTAGTGAAATCCCTGCAAAACTGCGTTGTGGAACCGGCTACAGCAGCAGGATGAGTGTAAATGGTGTCCACAGTATGAGGGATCAGTCGGTTTAGGAGCTCTGACGACGGTCAGATGTGCAGCTGGATTTACTTGTTTTACAGCTGAGAGACAGAGCGGTTTACTGTCTGGAATGAGCAGGTATTAGGACTGGTATTAGGATGAAGAGCCTGGGTGTTTGGAGTACGGGACTGGGAGCGGAGAGAAATGAGTCTTCAGTGTTAATGTTGTGTAAGGGAATGCTGCAGGGTAGCACTGTACACAGTAATAACACACACTTTATGGTTAGCGTACTTGTTAATAATGTGGTGACCTCCCTAAAAGTTGTGGATGTACTGCACAAAGAGGAGCCTCAAAGTGACTAGTCAGCATCTCTTATGTCTTATGTCTTCTAGTGCTGTTAAGAGAGTGGGTGAATTTAATGAGTGATGATTTGTCATTGTGAACACAGCACAGTACACAGTGCACCACGACCACATGTGACCTCTGCAGTTGACCGTCCGTGAAGGAGCAGCGGGCAGCTTTTTGGCAGTCCCAGGGGAGCAGTGCTTGGGGACGGTACCTTGCTCATGAGAGCCTCAGTGGTACCTTTACCAGTCTGGGATTTCAACTGGTGACCTTCAGATCACGGTGCCAACTCCCTAACTGTTACACTACCAAGCGGTGTCTGTCTGCGCTCACCTGACGCCACCAACGGCAGAGAAATGCCTGGTTCAGACGCCTGTGTGGACGGGGCCTTAAAGATTGATGCTTTGTGAAAGCGTGCCTTAAGCTCACTTAAATATCTTAAAATCTTTTATTTGGGTGTAGGTTTGGCTGTCAGCATCTGATAACACATCCACCTTTAATTTAGGGGGTGGTGGTGTTCTAGGGGTTAGTATACACATCTCTGGACCATGAGGTTGTGAGTTCAAATCCTACCTCCAACACTACCATCACTACCAGTCTTTAAATCTCCAACAAGTTGCTGCAGGAGACTGTCCCTGAAATGACAACACACACGCATCTGCTAAAAGCTGTTAATGTAAATATTCAGAGCTGGGCTACGGTATATGTCTGAGGACGAGTTTAACTGCACTAAAACCAAGAGACTCTTGAATGAGCGGAGGTGTCGTGTCCCAACACGTGTCCGCAGTTCCTGTTCTGCCTCTTTTGAAATGGTGGAATCACTTCCCTGAGTGCTTGAGTAACTGGGATTTCTCAACCGTGCTCTGTGAATAACTATCACACAAATCCAAATAACGTTGAGTGACGTTATTAAGATCTAATCAGTGCTGTATTGTGTTGCAAATTATCACACACACACTCTTATCTGCACTGTGTGTAAAGCATTGTCTGTCTGTTGACTGTGTTGCACCACAACGATGGAGAAACTGCTCACTGAGTTCCTGTAATGAAAGTCATTAGACCTCTTTAGTCCAAAACCTGCCTTTAACCCTTTCATTACTCTCTCAGTGGATGAGGTGACGACAATGATGAGTACATACCTGTAACACTGCTGCTGCACATCATATCAAACAGGGACATAACGTAATGTGGCTCTACACTGCCTTGACCCTTGAAATATTAAACAAGATTACGCAGTAGGAGTCGACTGATATGTGACCCTCCACGGCAAAACCAGTCGCTTATCACAGTGGAGGTTTCCGTTTATGTTGCGTGGGGTAAAATTTTGGATTTTTTGTTTAGGTAGGCTATCCCTGTGGCTGTGAATGCAGCGTAGGCTACCGTAAATACAAACGTAGCCGCGACCGAACCAAGCGTCTGTGAGTGCTACCCGACTCCTTTGAATGTTGATATCTCAGTCATATATCGTCCGGTTCATTCCATATAGGTATCGTTTTGAAGCTTGATTTATGCCCTTTCATGAAAACATAATAACTCAATTTTGAACATTTGCGATAAGCTACAGGTTTTGCTGTGGAGGGTCATATATGCTTTATTCAGGGCTGTTGGACTGGTGATGGCGTAAATGCAGTTTAATAGAGTAGATGTTGTGCTGCCTCCACCTGTAGTTACCTTGTGTAACTCTCTGAACTCTTGCTGTGTTTGGTCAGGTACATTTGCGGTGATTAGCCTGATGATCGGGGGCGTGGCGGTGAGGGAAGCGCCAGACTCCATGTTCCCTCTTAACTCCACCAACGCTACAGAGGCGATCAACATTGAGGCGCGGGATGCCAGGAGGGTGGAGGTGGCAGTGGCACTAACGGCTCTGGTGGGACTCCTTCAGGTACCACAACAACAACAACAGCGTTCACAGCAGGACGAGCAGAGCTACGGCAGCACCGTGTGGAGTCAGGCTCTAACCCTCCCGCATGCCGTGTGACCCTCTTTACACACGTTCACCTTTCCCACCCAGCAATAAGTGTTGAAACGACGTCTGAAAAACGTTGATATTTGGCTGAAGAGTGAGAGGTGAAAAGACGATTTCGGTCGATGTCTATAAAAAGATGTCCCTCCACCTCTAAGATAGATTCAAAAGAGGTCTTTACAGGCTGCTTCTATAACCCATTTTCCACCATAAATTGATTATCATTATAATAAATTAATATGGCGTGTTAACAAAATGATTTTATATTATACTCATTATATTCTTATATCATACAGTAGGAACAAAAAAGTACCATTAAAACATTAATTTAATAGAAAAATAGGGACACACTACTCAATGCAAAACCAACACTGATCACACACTTTCAAACAATGCTTCATTTCTGTCCAGTACAGTGGGATGAAGCAAAACAAACTACATATAACCATGTGCAAAGCAGTTGCAAACTTAACATCTTCTAACATGAGTCTACTAACTAACACAAACATTCAGGTAACTTAGGAAAACTAATTACTCACTTTCACTCAGTAACACACACACACCGGTGATCACAAGCACCAAAAACATGAGCAGAGCTTTCAGTCGTCAACAGGTCTACTACTGATGACATCACGCACGCGCGACCAAGCCAGGCACGAGCAATAGACCTTACACCTGGAGCAATAGAAATACCAGCAGAAAAATTAAATAATGTGTGGGAAATGATCTGGACCTTTTATATAGTTTATAAGCTAATAAGTGAGGAATTACAAAAAAGAAGAAAAAGTATAACAAATCTACAGGAAAAGAGTGTAAAACATGAGTATACTAGTTCAGATGTCTGCGAAAATAAACTGATTATATTCAGTAATGTACAGTGTTTGGGTGAAGTTCACGCAACACACAGCGTTTCAATGGAAATAACGTTAGTTACTGGAGTATATTGTCATGGCTCTGTTAGTGCTGTATGTGGTCCTAAAAGGACGTCCGTCTCAGGCTAAATGTGGTCCTAATCAGACAAACTCAACCAAGACCAATTTCCAACCACTAGTATTGATCTTAATAAAGGCCATGACGGATGACCAGATTTAGCCCCAAAACAAGGTTTGTGGACGTCCGGTGCTCGGTGGGTTTCCACTGCACTGGTGCCAGTGTCCTTTAAAAATGTAAATCACTGCTGTTTTCTTTATCTGAAGTGCTGCCACTTACGCTCACTTCCAGACCAGCAGAGTGTTGGTGCCAGTTTGGAGGTGACTTTCTAACACCAGCACCAAAACTTTGCTGCTCTCCAACCAAGAACATGTGATGTCACGAGAGCAGTAAGCAAGGAAGTAATTTCAGTAAAGAAAATCACAGTCATGTACATCTTCATTTCAAGTCACAATTCAATCTGTAAATTAAATTAAATGTTATAATGTTAAAAGAGAACAACTAAATCTGTAGCTTATGTACGTAATAATGCTGTTAGCATTTGAGCTGGGACTGGGCAGTTAGACCCCAGATTAGGATCACTGTTACTAACTCAGCCTTGATTATGATTAATTCACCACGAGGTGTTTCAACAGAGTCGCATGACAACACACACACTAGTATGTGTTTAAGGAGACGCTACATGTTGTTGCTGTGTGTACTGTAGTCTGTGTGGTGTGTGACGTGGTCGCAGCGTCATCACACCGGGCCAGTTCCTGTTGGTTCCCGACTTGGGCACCAGTGCGGTGGGAAAGGTGTAACGGACAGCTTTAATGAAGCTCTTCTTTACAGTGAGGTGGTTTTGTCTCTTCTTCCCGCAGCTGGTTCTGGGCATCCTGCGCTTTGGCTTCGTCTCCATCTACCTGACCGAGCCACTGGTGCGAGGCTTCACCACGGCCGCCTCCATCCACGTCTTCGTCTCACAGCTCAAATACCTGTTCGGAGTGCAGACCAAGCGCTTCAGCGGCCCCATGTCCGTGCTTTACGTGAGTGAACCGTCCTCCTGCCCCGCGGGGATCCGAAATAATAACCACACGTCCTCCTAAAGACAAACCAGACCTCCTGTAGCTCAGCGTGACCCTGTGTCCTGTGGACGCAACCTCAGCCCAACCCTGCTGTGTTTACTGAGCAGTTAGCAGTGTACATACACGGCTTAGACTCTGTACTGTACACACGCTGCCTCCTCGAAACACGGTTTTATTGGGAGATGGATATGTATGGCTGTGTTTTGTAGACTTTCTTGACGTGTTGTGTCTCCTCCCGCAGAGTCTCGTGGCTGTGTTTAAACAAATCACCAGCACCAACCTGGTCTCGTTCTTCATGGGCTTGGTGTGCATCGTGTTCCTCTACGGTGTGAAAGAGTGTAACGAGCGCTTCAAGAAGAAGCTGCCCATTCCCATCCCTGGAGAGATTATAGTGGTAATGTAGCTCGTCCACAAGCACATTCTGTCCTCACACACGTCCACTCCGGGGAACAAAGCTCACTAGACTAGCACCTCCTGGAGAACTTCTGTGATGGCTGTCTGCTGGAAAAAGTAGAAAAGGTTCAAGTGGTGAATAGGAAATATAAAGTAAATCAAAATTCTTTATTAATCCTGAGGGGAAATCTAGTTGTGATACAGTTACCAAGGCCGGAATAAGGGTCAAAATTACAAGCAGTAAAATGACCTTAAAATACAACATTCTTCTGCACACATCAAAACCATGTATACAAGCCACACACACCGCTACACGTCACACGAGTTGGAACGAGGTTACTAGCACAAAACCTGTAGGAGGAGCAGCAGTCAGAAGAAGTGTGGAATAAAAAGAGTGATAACGTGTGATGTTCACCAGAGTCTCATAATAATAAATGTAAAATATAACTGCAAGCAGTGATTACGGGGGCCATGCAGTTTGCAGCTTTATCACTTTTTGACGAATCAAAGTGGACAGACGTTGAAATATGACACGTTTTATCTTTTTATCTAGGGTGCTACGGTTCAAAACTTATTAGGCAATACATAAAATAGCTTATTATACGGCCACCAACTGGCAGAGTGGCGCAATTTTTTTTTGCCTGAGTAGAGGGTGGGGTCCCGGACCTACCTGCCAAATTTCAAAGCTGTAGGTCTTACAGTTTTTTCTCCACAACGTGTTTAAGGCAGAAAAGAAAAAATCAGCACGATTCCAGTAGGGTTCCACTGACCCCCTAATAATGAAAAGAACTTAATAAAGATTATCGTAATGAAGGCCATTACTCTGTGTGTGTGTGTGCAGGACATTATCTCCCAAACATTATTTACTCAAATATCACTTTTTCATCAGTAAAAATGATCTGTTTGTACTTCTCTTAAGGTGATGGTCACCACTGGAGTCTCGTACGGAATGAATCTTTCTGATAACTACCAGCTGGACATAGTGGGGCACATTCCTACAGGGTGAGACCAAGTGCTGCTCTTCTGACATGTGATGGACTGAACGTGTTAAAATGACGGTGTCTTCTAGAACTAGATGTGGAATATACTGTAGAAACTGTATGATTACTGTGTTCTGAAAAAGGTAGAAAGGGGGGAGAGCAGTGAAACGGTAAAAAGGAGAAGTAAAGTGAACTTGCTGAGAAACTGGATGGAGTTGACTGCCAAAAGCTGTGGTGAAATAAGGTCAGCAGCTTGAAATATGTCCCCAAAATTACACCGTGGCAGCGGTTTCTCACATGGCCACTGAAGAAGGAGGTGAAGCGGAGATATAAAGTGAAAAAGGAAGGATGAAGTGGTGGTGTGGAAGAAAAGGTCAACATGATTGATTTTCATATTACAGTGTAGGTGGTAAATCTGGTGTCTTCTCGGGGGAAACGGGGAAGCAGGGGCTGTACATGAGGAATGTAATTATGGTGCAGGATATGGGAATTATTGGCCGATGCTGATATCTAATTTGTTCATGTGTATATCAGCCAATGATAATAAATGAGGAAGGCAGAGTTGAGCACTTAAAGACGACTTTTTACTCACTACCTAGTGCGTAGAGAGCCTTCAAGCTACGACCCTGGCTACTTCCTGAGATGCATACTACCACTTAGAAGAGTATGATAAGAGCACCTTACCTACCATACTATTAAGTGCAGTAGTACACGGCTCGGGACACGGCCCATGTGTGAGCTCACATTTACTAAGTGAAGCAAACACACAGTTTAGTAGTTAAACATGTTTCACGTGTGCAGCAGAGTTGAGCGTAAAGACCAGAGATGTTGCTGGTGAACGTTCCACTGCGTGATCAGAATTTTACCACAAAACAACACCAGACATTTTAAGACAGAAGGCGCGGGCCGTATAAAATCCCACCTCGGACTCTGGACATGCCGGATCAAATATCAGCTGGAAATATCGGGTAAATCTATGCCTCCAGTTCCGATACGACTCCCTTAAAGTAAAGCTGCACTCCTCGATCAGCTGAATGTTAAAGACATGAGCACTGTCTCTACGATAAATAACGCAGTGGAGGAAGTAACAAAAAAAGGTGTGAATAGCAATAAAACCCTGCTCCAATAACGGCGGCTCCTCTTCCTGCTTCCCTCAAGGCTTCTCCCTCCCACGGTGCCGGACCTGACTCTGCTCAGCAGCCTGATCCCGGACGCCGTGGCCATCGCTGTGGTGGGATTCTCCATGGCCGCCTCCCTGGCCAAAATCTTTGCCCTCAAGTTTGGCTACAGTGTAGATGGAAACCAGGTAGTACATCTCTCACAAACTCCACCTGCATCAGGGGAGTGGAGGTCAGGGCCGGGGTGGAGGGAGATGGACCTCGCGCGCTGGCTGGTCTCTACAGGAACAGTAGGGGGCAGTTGGTGGTGTAACGGTAGGGTGTTCGCCCCGTGATCAGAAGGTCGCAGGTTCAAATCCAGGGCTGGTAAAGTTACCACTGAGGTAGTCATGAACAAGGTACCGTCCCCAAGCACTGCTCCCTGGGCGTTTGTTAGCTGCCCACTGCTCCTTCACGGATGGGTCAAATGCAGAGGTCACATTTCACTGTGGTGCACTGTGTGCTGTGCTGTGGCGTGTGCACAACGACAAATAATCACTTCCACTTATTATATGTTTAAACAGTATGATATAATTCCAGTATAAGATTTAAGACTATTTGTCACGTACATAGTTATAGATTTATGTTTACAGCATTTAGCAGGTGCTGTTATCCAGAGCCTCTTCCATTTATTACAGAGACAGTGTGCCTGGAGCAAGTTGGGGTTAAGGTTGGTGCCAGACAGGGGACTCGAACCCACAACCTCTTGGTCCAGAGGAGAGTGTCCTAACCACTAGGCCACCAACACCCCGTGTAGTGAAATGTTTACTGCAAATCAAAAAGTAGAATTAAGAGTTTTAAAGTTAACAGGTCAAGTTAAGGCTAAGTAGTAAGAGTTCAATATATACATAAAATATAGAAAAGAGAAAATCTCATAAGGTTATACTACAGACGGTGACTGTTCTTGTGCATGTTACAGTGTACACTATGTATTTAACGTGCAGTGTGAGTTGCCGCAGGATGTAGGCAGGTGGGTGGTGTATGAGCATAAATAAGTTGAGATGTTGTATTAGTGAAGTAGCAGTGTCACGTCCTGGTTAACAAGTCTTATGACATGAGGATAGAAGCTGCTCCTGAGTCTCTCTGTTTTTGCCATAATCAGATCCTCCAGGATTCACCATGTTGAGATCACTACTATTAACGCAAACTCAGCCAGTCCCCGTGAATTCATTACTACAGTGCAATTTTGACCAATCATCGCAGCTTTTCTGCAATTTTTGTCCAGTCATTGTCGTTCCCGCACAACGTCGAGCCATACATCAGCCAACTCACTTCCTGGTTAAGTTTAGAAGACACAGGAAACGTGTGATAAAAACGCCTCACGTTTGCCTTCAAAAATAACTACATGATTAATGGTTAATAAAAATAGGTTTTCAATCTCAACAAAGACCCACGAAGTCCTGGAGGAGCTGAATAATACTTCTGAACCTTGTCAGTGAACTATGAGGGTAAAAATCTAAACTGAAAATCAGAATACTTCACTAATGGTATTGAGAGTAAGATGTTTAATTAATCGTGATATTGATTTGCGGTGATATCGCCCAGCCCTTGCTGCGAGGCCCAGCGGTGTTTACCTTGAACACTGATTTATGATCAGCAGGGTTTTAGTCACTTCCAGCTCTGCACCGGCACCAGCTGGAGTGTTTGATTTGGGGACGTGTCGTGGGTTTTATAGCCTGGGTGTGATGTGATTCTGGTAGGTGTGTGTGTTTACGGTTATGATTTGATTTGGTCATCTGGCCGTGTTGTGTGTTGTGTTGTGATGGCAGGAGCTGATCGCACTGGGCTTGTGCAACTTCATCAGCTCCTTCTTCCAAGCCTTCGTTATCACCAGCTCCATGTCACGCAGCCTGGTGCAGGTCAGCACGGGAGGCAAAACTCAGGTAACACACACTCATCTCTACTCATTACTCTCGTGGGAAACGCAGTGCTGAGTTTTCATTGAGGTTTCTGCTCCATATGTATTGTTGGTTTCTGCTGCAGCGCCGCAGCTCCGTCTGTATTAGTAATGATGCTGGGTATTTTGAGAAAAAGTATCTAATGAGTTAATTACACCCATTTCCTGTCTGATAAATGTGTTTAAGGTAGTGTTCAGTCTAGTCATGCCCTCGCAACAGTGGCTTAATTACTGCTGTAAATCTACATGGATAAGATAAGTGAGGTTCCCCTTTCCCCTGTGTGTGTGTGTGTGTGTGTAGATTGCTGGATTGTTGGCCTCTCTGTTGGTCCTCTTGGTGATTGTGGCCATTGGCTTCATGTTTGAGCCTCTACCTCAGGTCAGTACAACCAGTTTGGTGATTCCTCTGCGTAAAGTCAACTAGGGGTCGACCGATATGTTTATTTCAGTGCTGATGCTGATTATTATTCATTAAGGAGAGTGATAACCAATATTTTGAACTGATATATGTATGAAATTTGATGAATTGTGACCCTCCACGGCAAAACCAGTCGCTTGTTGCAACGGAGGTTTCTGAGAAAAACGAGCGTTTATGTAAAATTTGGGATTTTTTGTTTTTAGTGTTTTGAAACAGTGGAAGGTCTATACTGTACTGTTGTGAATAAATTTGGCTGAAAAACTTACCCTTTCCATCCTAAAAACGTGACTTTCTTGAGGTGAGGAATTCAATTCCAGCAGAATGTTAAAAGTTTGTGTTTTGACCGCTCTACTTCAATATTTACGGTAAATCCACTGGTTGACTAGCGTGAAGATATTTCTCCGGAATCCATCTCCGTCTCCCGAGTTCAGTTAACCTAACGCAGGTAGGCTATCCGTGTGGCTGTGAATGCAGCGTAGGCTAGCGTAAATGCAGACGTAGCCGCGACCGCACCAAAGCGTCTGTGAGTGCTACGGCGATAGTCAACTTCAAAGGCAGATTTCTCCGTTTCTCACTTGGCGTGACAGGAGAAACCCGACTCCTTTGAATGTTGATATCTCAGTCATATGTCGTCACATTCATTCCATATAGGTATCGTTTTGAAGCTTGATTTATGCCCTTTCATGAAAACTTAATAACTTAATTTTGAAAATTTGCGACAAGCGACTGGTTTTGCCGTGGAGGGTCACAAATGTGGTGTCAGCATTCTAGAATAATACACATTCCAATACAAAAACTTAATGTAAATACCTTTTAACATGTTTAATTATGAAAGCTTTCTACCGTGTTCTTGGCACAAAATGTGTGTGGAGCCTACACTGCCAGATTGCATTTTCATGGCCAATTTAGAGTGCATTTCATTATACACCACTCTTGGGCAGTAGTGTAACCGTTGGCTCCGTGATTGGAAGGTCAGCAGTTTGAATCCTGGACCAGTTATGGTACTACTGAGGTACTTGTGAGCAAGGTGACGTCCCCAAGCGCTGCATTTGACCCATCTGTGAAGGAGCAATGTGCAGCTGACATGGGCAGCGCCAGAGGAGTACTGCTTGATGACACTACCTTGCTCATAAGTACCTCAATGGTACCTTTACCAGTCCAGGATTCGAGCCAATAACCTTCCAATCACAGGTGAACGGCCTAACCGTTACACTACCAGCTGTCCTGCGTATACCTACGTATGTGTCAAACCAAGAATCAAAGGATCCTTCAGGCTTCACTGTTGATACGTGACATTTGTGATGTCTAACAGTTCAGCTTGTTATTGCTCTAGATCCCAGAGTGTTCACTTCAGACACAGAGCAGCAGCAGCAGAGCCGGAGCAACACCATTTCACATTCATTTATTATGACCAATGCCCATAACCATAAGAATGACCAATATCAGCACCGATAATCAGCCACACCCTCAATCACTCGATCCCTGAGAACGAAGTAATACTTAATAACACGTTTTTTCACTGAGAGCGCCCAAAATCTTTCCCTCCAGAGCGCTTCCTCTGCACTTTCTGTCAGCACTCATTGTTGCTAAGTTATGAAAAGCATCATCGGTCACTTCTGCGCTTGTTCCTATTTCAACCTGGTTTTTTAGCTCGCTAGTTTAGCCGACAAGGTGGAGAGAATTGGCATCTTAGCGTTAGCGTCCGTCTTTGAAACAGATTCGAGACTGAGTGCGTGTAATCTTCTCCAGCTGCAGTGTTTGTCCCGCCCTTCTATGGTGTCACATCAACGCCAAAACAAGAGCGCGCAAAATCGCTTGCTGCAAAAAAATCGTGGGCATTGATGTGATGCCATACCCTTCCTCGATTTTGACCAGTGACATTGATGACCATCTCCACCGGCGTCTTTTTTCAGATGAAGGCACTTAGCGCTCTGAACTCTGCAGCTCATGGGATTTAGATTAAAGATAGGCGCTGGCAGCAGGAAAGCTGCGCTTAGTGGACACAGGCCCTTAGTGCTGCTCCTCCACTGGACCTCAGCTACGAGCAGCTTCAGATAATGCTGTCTTTGAGTTTACTCCTCATTTCCCTGTGTGTAGCTGCTACAGTACGAACACAGCACCACAGCTGGAACAGGATGTTGGTGATAATGAACAAATCAGCTTGTACATATGAGCCCCTGTTCGTATTTGCTGTAATACTGCTTTTGTCATGACGTCCACCTTTGGCCAGCTTCGTTCCTGGTTTACAGCAGGGTGGACCTGAGATGGAGTGGTGTTGAGTTAAACTCTGGTGTTGTTGTGTCAGACGGTGCTGGCTGCGGTCATCATGGTTAATCTGCTGGGCATGTTTAAACAAGTCAGAGACCTGCCTTTCTTATGGAGGACCAGCAGGATCGAACTGGTGAGTGTACAGCTCTTTAACACACTGCCCGATGCCGCTGTTGGTATTATCATTACGAGTACATAAGCACACTTTATTCATACTTTAAGTGAGTGATGATTTGTGATTGTGAACACAGCACAGCACACAGTGCACCGCGACCGCATGTGAACTCTGCATTTGATCCATCCGTGAAGGAGCATGGAGATGGTACCTTGCTCATGAGTACCTCAGTGGTACCTTTACAGGTCTGGGGCTTGAACCAGCGTCCCTCTGGTCACGGGACCAGCTCCCGGAACGTTACACTAGCAGCTGCCCTTTACAGCAGCCATAGCTGAGCACAGTGCTGTACAAATGCTAAAAGTAAAATAATCACAAGTTGCATAAAACTCTAAAGTGCGGCGGTTAGGGCGTTTACCCCGTCATCAGAAGGTCGCCAGTTCAAAACCCAGGACCGGTATAGGTACCACTGAGGTACTCCTGAGCAAGGTACCGTCCCCTAGCACTGCTACCCGGGTACTGCTACAGCTGACCACTGCTCCTTCACCGATGGGTCAAATGCAGAGGTCAAACGTCATTGTGTGCTGTGGTGTGTTCACAGTGACAAATAATCCCAACCTTTATAATACAGGGTGGCGCGGTGGACAGCGCTGTCACCTCGCAACAAGAAGGTGATGGGCTCGATCCCCGGGTGGGTGTGGGTTTTCTCCAGGTGCTCCAGTTTCCTCCCACAGTCCAGAAGCGTGCACTATAGGTTGATTGGTGACTCTAAATGGTCACACAGGTGTGAGTGTGTGTGCCCTGTGTTTAATTAATGTTCATCAACTTCTCTAAGATGTACACACTACATATTTGGTCCTTGACGTTACTCTAACCCTAACCCTACTGAACAGAGGTGATGTTATGACATGATCAAGTGGCTCGTGACACCTTGTGTGTGTGTGTTAGTGTTATAGAGTTGAGATATTTGAATATTTTCTCTCTCCAGATGATCTGGCTGGTGTCCTTCGTAGCCTCGGTTCTGCTGGGTCTGGACTACGGGCTGCTGGTGGCCATCGCCTTCGCCATCATCACTGTCATCTACAGAACCCAGAGGTAAAAAGCTGTTCCGGTGTGTAGAAAATCAGAGCCGAATGAAGAGAAGTGTGTTGGTGTAATTCTCCTACAGCTGCTGAGAGTTCTAGAGTGAGTGTGTGCTTGGTGAGGTGTCACCTCTCACAGCTTCACGTTGGCGGTCATGTTGTTGCAGTGTGTGTTCTGCAGCAGGAGCGTCATATAAACCCACCTCTTGTGATCTGATCTGGAATGTTGCTCTAACATCTGATCCTGTTTGCAGCCCCAGGTCTGTGATTCTTGGCCAGGTGTCTGACACGGGTCTGTACTGTGACGTTGAGGAGTATGAGGAGGTAAAACTCTCCCGTTCTCTGCTCATATTTTCGTATTGAATCTCACACTTAAGTTGGCGAAAGTGAATTTGAGCCGATTTCCCTCCAGCTTCTGATTGAGCTTTCACATGTGATGTCTTGCTTTAGGCCACAGAATGTTCAGGGATTAAAATCTTCCAGTCAAATTCCTCCATCTACTTTGCTAACAGTGAGCAGTACGTGAACACGCTGAAGAAGAAGGTGAGCACAGCAGCAGACAACGGAATAACGTCTGATACCAGCAGCTCGCTGGCTCTTAGCAGTAATGTTACTGTTGGATGATTCTTTTACTTACCTTTTGATGGACATTTGAGACAAAATTCCACATATTAATGAGCTCATTAGTTCAAATCCTTTTGTAATTTCACGTTCCACGTTCACATTTTCATATAATCAGTGTTGGGAAGGTTACTTTTAAAATGTATTCCACTACAGATTACAGAATACATGCCCCAAAATGTCGTTTGTAACGTATTCCGTGAAGTTACTCAGTGTGAGTACCGTATTCTGAATACTCTGTATTACTTAATATACTGTCATGCTTTTTACAACCACATGAATGTAGCAATCACATCCTGCACATTCTTGTTTGTTTTTCTGAACCAATTGGCTGTTAAGCCCAAATCTCCCTGAATAGACAATATATTTACTCTAAAGGAGCAAAGAGGAAATTTGCGAGTAAGAAACGCATTCCTGCCCGGGCACTGCTGGCTCTGTTGTGCTGGCTCCGGGTCCATTGTGTAACTGACCACCAACATTAACAGGACGCTTACATTAGAGCCTCTTACTGCGTGTTTTGTTTGGGTTTCCGGCAATGCGTGGAATTACCAAAATTAGAGAGGGGATAGAGAGGGGAGGGGGATAGAGGGATAGAGGGGACAGAGGAGATAGAGGGGGGACAGAGGAGGGGGGACAGGGGGGATGGGGGGGATGGGGAGGGACAGAGGGGGATAGAGGGACAGAGGGGGACAGAGGGGGATGGGGGATGGGGGAGGGGGACAGAGGGGGACAGGGGGGACAGGGGGGATGGGGGGGGATGGGGGAGGGACAGAGGGGGGATGGGGAGGGACAGGGAGGGGGACAGAGGAGGGGATAGAGGGGGACAGAGGGGGACAGAGGGGATAGAGAGGGGACAGAGAGGGGACAGAGGGAGATGGGGAGGGGGACAGCGAGGGGGTTGTGAGGGGACAGAGAGGGGGGACAGAGAGGGGGACAGAGGGGACAGAGAGAGGGATAGAGGGACAGGGGGGACAGAGGGGGGACAGAGGATAGCCTCACATATGGAAAAAACAGGAAAAGACCGCCGTGTAATCCATTTATTTCAACAAAGTAACTGTATTCTAATTACCACCTATTTAAACGCTAACTGTAAAGGAATACAGTTACTCATGTTTATTTATTATTTCTACATACGTAACGCCGGTACATGTATTCCGTTACTCCACAACACTGCATATAATATGTGAATAATTAAAAGTCTAATTAAAAGTTTGGAAAGTATATAAATGTATAATATATACACGTTTTCATGTTGTATATTTCCTGCACTCTTCTACTCTATAGTTTCCTTTATTGTGTGTATATAGTGTGTATGTAGTAGTTTTAGAGCTGGGTTCTTGGATTGGATTAACCCTAGTTTTCCACTTAGAAAATAAATAGAAAATACTTAGATTTCCACAATTTATTTATTTTGTGCCAAAATACTGAGCACACAGTGGAATGTTCACCAGCAAAATCTCGTCTTTAGCCTCAACTCTGCCTTCATCATTTATCAGCATCAGCAGATATCAGCATGGGCCCATCATTCCTGTATCATGCATCTCTAACATTAAAGTTAATGTAGTATATGTAATCATAGTGTGTGTGTGGCCCTATTATGATGATGATGATGATGATGATGATGATTATTATTATTATTATCAAAGTGTTGTGTTGTAATAAAGCAGCACAAAGTCCTGGTGTGCCAGTGTGGATTCTGCAGGTCAACACTCACCACAAACACTGCGCTAAATGTTTGGCATCACAAAGTCCAGCGATCTGAGTTGTTTGTGTGTGTGATTTTAGACCGGCGTTGACCCCACGCAGCTGCTGGCCGAGAGGAAATCTCAAGAAAAACGTGCTAAAAGAAAGAGCAAAGAGAAGAGCAGCTCCAGCAGTGACAGCTCGACTCAGAAAAGGAACGTAGCTGCAAAACTGGTAAGAAGCTGAGCATCAACAGAACACTCCTGCTTTCACTCTCACATCCTCACCGTGTGGCAGCAGGAGTCGGGGGAGAGCAGGGGCTGCTGGGATACTGCTGCTAGGTGCTGGTCCAGCAGGAGAGAGCATCTCAGGCGTCAGCTCCAGGAAGGCAGAAGAACCTGCTTTATTGCAGCTTTATTCCTGCTGGGCTGGAGAAGAGCAGCAGCACTGAGCAGAGAGAACAGTTCAACTAGAGTTATTTAGGGACAGCTGGTAGTGTAACGTGGAGGGAGTTGACTCTGTGATCAGAAGGTTGCCAGGTCAAGTCCTGGACTGGTAAAGGTACCTCTGAGGTACTCATGAGCAAGGAAGTGTTCCCAAGCACTGCTCAGCGGGTAGTGATCACACCAGTCTGCTCTGATGTGATTTCCACACAAATAGAAGCAGCCGCATGAAACATCATCACATGTAGTGATTCAACGCTGCTTTAACCCTCCTGATGCCTGTGACTAGATTTTAGTTTTGGATGAAGCAGGAGAACGTCCAGAGAAACAACTAATCCAATAACCTGAAAAGTGGCTCCTACACACGTTACAAATCAACCATCATTTGACATTTTTATTCCTGAGCTCAACCAGAGATTCAAATGGAAAACAATCTTCTCTTTTAATAAAATAAACCTGTTTCCTGTGAAGACGTTACGCTATATTCAGTGTCTTCTCGATGTTCTGGTTTTGGATCGATGCTGTGGGCTTATTGATTATTGTATTGATGTATAAATGTTGGTGCGTTGTTCCAGCCCCTCGCTCCAACATGGGGCCAGTAGGGAGATGCTGATCCAAATCCAGCTTTCCATGAAGTTACACCCCATATGACGCTGCTGAAGGTGCTAATGATTAAATAACAGGCAGCAGTGTTCGTCCCCTGGGTCACAGTGGCTGCCACTTGCTCCGCATTTTTACTGGAATATTTCTTTCACAGTTTGAGAATTACACTTATCATATTTGAGTGTTAATGTCTGCAAAATGCATCCAGACATTTCTCCAGTGTATTATTTTTATACTTTATTCATTTTTTATTCAGTAAGTAGGAACACTTTGTCAGAGGTGGAAAGTAATGAATTACATGTACTCACGTTACTGTAATTGAGTAGTGTTTGTGAGTAATTTGTAATTTTTTAAGTAGTTTTTGAAATAGGTCATTTTACTTTTACTCAAGTACATTTTGACCCAAGTGTTTTACTTCACTACATTGGAAAATCCCCCGTTACTGAGTGAAAAATGAAATGCAGGAAAAAACACAGTCCGCCTGAACTGAAGGGAAATTGGTGGGCGTTGGCGCGGCGTTTCCGCTGTTTTAATGTAGCCTATCGTTGGGTGATGGCTGGTGCTGAGCAGGAGGTAGTTTGTACATTATACCTCTCGACAGGTTGTAAACATTATGCAGTTAATCTGTGGGTTATATTTTCTATAAAAGTGCTACACAGTGTTACTAGTGCTGGACTAAGTAACTTTTACTCAAAGTACATTTTAAATGAAGTACTTCTTTACATTGTTCCATACTTGTTCCACCTCTGCATTGTGTGTGGGATCTGTATTAGTGTCAGCACATGTCCATGTGGAGCGTCGGGATCGGGTTGGACACTGGACGTCTCTACAGCTGTGGCTCTGAGGAAATCTGCACCTGACTGGCCGTCTCTCTCTCTGTCCTCCGCTTTAAACCACAGGACGTGGAGCTGGGCGTGGCCCACGAGGTGGTGGGCGGGGCTGAGGAGGGGGCGGAGCTGCAGCTGAACGGGGAGGTGGGCGTGTCCCAGCAGCAGCAGCAGGAGGAGGAGGAGGAGCGATTCCTGCAGCCCTTCTGCTCCATCCACTCCATCGTGCTGGACTTCACTCCGGTCAACTTCATGGACTCAGTGGGAGCCAAAGCCATCAAAGCTGTAAGCTGACATGTACACACACACACATAGACACACACACATCAACACACACACACACACACACACACACCCCTTTACACACACACACACACACACACGGTTTGGGGCCAGAAGGTAGTGTAATGGTTAGGCAGTTCACCTCGTTATCGGAAGGTCCTGGATGGTAAAGGTACCACTGAGGTGCTGATTAGCAAAGTACCGACCCCAAGCACTACTCTACGGGTGCTGCCCTTGTCAGCTGCCCACTGCTCCTTCACAGATGGGTCAAATGCAGAGTTCATATGTGGTTGTGGTGCTGTGTTCACAACGACACTCACTCACTTACACGTTCCATCTGAGGGGAACAGAACACACCAGCAGGGACACGGACCCAACAACCTACACACAGCGTTCCAAAACCATCACTATAACAGTAAATATCATAGTACTCAAATGCACAAAAGAAGACGGGGCTGGTGCTCGTAGGTGAAGGTTCATCAGCAGACAACCTTGCTGCCTCACTTCCGTCTTCACGTCTTCTCCTGTAGGAACAGCAGATAACAGCAAAACCTCGACCTGCTTTTTGTCTTTTTTCAATGTAAGACTTGCATTAACAGGGCTGCCAACTCTCACGCAGTGAGCCTGAGACACACGCACCTGACTGTCTTCACACGCTCTCACGCCATACCCCCGATTCCTCACGCTGAAAATCAGTTTGATCTATCTCAGCTAGGCTGCCCATAGCGTCGGGCCAAACACCACTTGCGATCGATCAGTTATTCCCTCCTGGGCACACTCCTCTATGGTAGGTGGCCCACCTAATGATGCTGCACTCGTCGGCAGCACGTGTGAGCTCTGCGTTTGACCCATCCATGAAGGTGCAGTGGACATCTAACATGGACAGCACCCGGGGAGCAGTGCTTTGGGACGGTGCCTTGCTCATGAGACAAAGTTAACTTTGTCATCTCTGCTGTATACTGTACAGATATACAGAGAGACGAGACGACGTGGCTCCAGTTTTAACAGTGGTACCTTTACCAGTCCTGGGATTCCAACCAGCAGCCTTCTGATCACGGGGCGAACTCCCTAACTGTTACACTACCGACTGCCCCAGCACAACAGGTGCTGGTGGAACCTCCTGAAATCTGCTTGTGTTTCAGGTGATAAAGGAGTACGCAGCTGTGAATGTGAGAGTGGTCCTCGCCGGCTGCAGCAGTGAGTTTTATTCCTGTTGGATTTGATGATTCTGCTTCAGTCAACATGCTGCTGATAACGCGGGAAGCTGCTGTGTTTTCATCCTCTCTGTGAGAAGGTAACGTTAAAGCCGATGGTGTGTTGTGTCGTTGAGCAGGAGCGCTGCTGTATGAGCTCAGGAGACTGCAGTTCTTCAGCGAGTCTCTCAGCCCCGGCATCGTCTTCCCCACCGTCCACGACGCCGTGCTGCGATGCCAAAGCCAACCGGTCCCTCCGCCCGAGCCCAGCGCACTCTGAGCCTGAGCCGACTGGAGTGCCGCTGGACACAGGTCACTGTTTGTAGTGTAAACCAGTGCGGTGCGGTACAGCGGGTCAACCTTCAGCTCGGGTTGTGATATTTGTAGTGACGAGAACGTGTTTCCCTCCAGCAGACTTCACCTAATGAAGCTGCAGGTCAGTAGTGTGGAGCCACAGGGAGCTTCACTGCACCTTCAGTACATTATATATATTATTTTTAATGTGTTTATTTTAATCTGTCTTTCCCAAAACACTGAGTTACTGACACGATCTCAGCAGCACGTCCACGGTTATCAGGTGCAGCATCTCGCTTTGGTGTAAACAGCAGTGATACAGGTGGTAATGTGAGACGCAGCAGAGGAAATGTTTCCCGTGAAAGCCGTGATGTCCTGTATCAGTGTGAGATCCAGTGCAGCTGTGTGTGTCCTTGTGGATTAGCAGTATTCATGTGGTCAGTGCGAGTCCCTGACCTGCTTACTCTGAGCTGGATGTTGAGGTGTGTCCTCACCTTATTCCAGTCGACATTTCTGCTGATTTAGGCCAACAGTACTTACTACCATCAAACTGCACTGAGATGTGTGTGTGTGTGTGTGTGTGTGCGCGTGAGCGTGTTGGGGCTGCAGTTTAGAGCGGACGCTGCAGCTGCTTCTGGAACTAAAGTGTTACTGCGTTGAGTTTTTATTGATAGCGGTACATGACTTGCTCTGCCGTTCCTAAGTGCAATTACGTAGAGGAGTAACGTTTCTATCTGCAGCGTTTACACTGAAAACAAACTGATTTCAATATACAGTATATAGAATTACACCACATGTACGTTGTCGCTTGTGAGGTTTTTTTTACCGCTCCCTCTTGTCACGCTGCCCCTGAAACTCTTGGACTGTTACAGTGTGAACTGGCCAAACATCTGAAACAATGAGCATAAAATAATTGATAATTCACACTGTAATTGTAGAAGGCGACTGGATTTCATGTTTCCTCTTCTTACATTTTAAAACTATTTCATAATATATGGTCATAATGTCAAGTTTAAATGCTTTATGAAGAGTCTTTGTCTAAATAATTAATCCAAATGCTGATTTTACTGTTTTTTGCTGAAATGTTCTTTAAATCCTAGCTGCTGTAAACGTTGGCCAGTCTCGGAGGTGTTTAGTGTCTTTCATAAACTAATGTGACTGATGTAAGCTGTGCTTTATGTGCTGCTGCTTCTGATGTTGGAGAATCTCATCACGGCGAGTACGACCACGAGTACGACTCATCTCCGGTCCAGTATTGCAGGCAGAATGCCAAATGTGAGTGTATGTGTGTGATGAGCAGCTCAAGTTGATATGATGGAAACGTGTACGAACTGTGAACTGGTACTAACCTGTCTGTTTTAGCTGTTACCGTTAGAGAGAACCTCAATTTAAATCTTCACACTAATATATTTCATATCAAATCAAGACCAAAGTGCTGCGAGCGACGGCAAATCGATGTCATATTTTGTGGATTGTAGAGATATTTTCTGTAATAAAAGCGCTGTCTGTAAAATGCCTTCACCGCTGTATTTTATGTGCTGGGTGTGTGTGTGAAAGCCGGCCTGAGCTGCTCACACTGCCACAATCAGAGAGTAAACGCTCAACACACTGGACTTACTCTTTATTGATAACACAAACAAATCATCACACGGTCAGGACCACACAAACGTCTCTCCTTGTAGCAGACAGAAAGACATGAGGATGAGGCTGAGGGAGGAGGTGGGGTTGGGTCGCGGGGGCGTTAGTTGTAGGTCATGTATCGCGGAGTGGCGCTGAACTTGGCGTAGGACTTGATGACCTTGTTGACGGCCTCCAGGAAGTCCTTCTCAGTGGCGATTTTCCTGCGAGCTCTGATGGCGAACATGCCGGCCTCGGTGCACACGCTCCGGATCTCGGCTCCTGCACACAGAGCAGAGTTCACCTTCCACTCACCTTCATGTCCTGGGATAACTCGAAATTTTAGGGTTATTAAACATGTAATTCAGCCCGTCTTCTGGGCCCGGGGCCGATCTGGACTCCAGTCCCCGCTGCGTGTCTCATGGGGTGATAATGTGGTGAAGGTGAACGTAAATGCAATTCCAGGCATGTCGAAAGTCTGGCCCGCAGACCGTATAAAGACCGCAGGCTGGACTTTAGACACGCCTGGAACTTGTGTTTGTGTTCAAATTGCTGCTGCTTCCTGGAGACAATGTACAGTATTTTTTCCACTGGAGATGTGTCATGAGACTATTGCCTTGTTTTTACAGAATATAACGTAATAATGTAGTAAATCATTATTATTCAGTAAAAGAGGAACAAAGTGTTGTTTAACTTTACAGTGAAAACTAATGTCATCAGGGAGAGTCTGACACATGATCAAATCTGGCTCTGGACAGGCCTGGTGTTGACCGACGTATGGTTCAGCGCTAGTGAACAGCGTGATGTGTGAAGGTACCTGTGCTGTTGGGACAGAGTCGGGCCAGCAGCTCAAACCGAATGTCTCTCTCCACACTCATGGAGCGAGCGTGAATCTTGAAGATGTGAGTTCTCCCCTAAAACAAGACCAACAGAAATACATTTGTACACAGCTACATTTGAGCAGATCTCACTCTCCGCGTTGCCTACTTTTATCAGTAACATGTCCTCACTAAGCTCCAAGACCCAGCTCCTGCTGCACCTCTCCATCATCCACACTGAGCTATTTCTTTACTGTGATTATTGTTACCCAGTAACAGCAGATTTATTACAGATCACTGGGAGCTTTTATCAGAACATACACTCGAGTCAAAAGCACACACACATTTCCTCCATGTGCATGTTACTCACTGAACCTCATTCAACCCGAGCGTGCTCTTCTTTATGCCGCGTTACTACTATTTTAAGTGATTATTTCATTTCTGCTTTGCACTGTAATGGGTCAGTCTAGTGCATGGAGTGGTGCCGAATGGGACGCGGCCGCAGTTTAGTTTTTACATTTACAGCGTTTAGTACACACTCATGCAGAGCAATGTCCATTCCCTAATTTCAGGGACTACCATAAGCAAACTTCAGGCTCCCTGCAGCAACTTGGGGTTAAGGGTCTTGCTCGAGTGCAGTGGTGATAGTGCCAGAGGTAGGATTTAAACTCACGACCTCTTGGTCCAGAGGTGAGCATCCTAACCACTAGACCGCTACCCACGTCTGGCTCACCTCCAGGTCCGGCAGGCTGAACTCGATCTTGCGGTCGAGTCGTCCGGGTCTCATGAGGGCGGGGTCGAGCGTGTCGGGTCGGTTTGTGGCCATCAGCACCTTGATGTTGCCTCGGGGGTCGAAGCCGTCTAGCTGGTTGATGAGCTCCAGCATGGTTCTCTGCACCTCGTTGTCTCCCCCGGCTCCGTCGTCAAAACGAGCTCCTGCAGTGTGACATAAAGAAGCGGGCCGTTAGTTCCTGCTGCTGCACGGCGGCTCTACGTGACCTGCTCTACCACAGCAGGAAGGAGACCCTACCCCCGATGGCATCAATTTCATCAAAGAAGATGAGGCAGGCCTTCTTGGTTCTAGCCATCTCGAAGAGTTCCCGAACCATCCTGGCTCCCTGATGAGAACAACGCAGTGCACGTAAGATATCTTGTTAACGGGGTGTAAAGCTTCATCACAACACAATATGATACTGATGTAGACGTGGACTGAGGTCTTGTTGCACTTCTACTTGTCTTGACGCAGCCATGTGTTGCTCACCTCGCCCACGTACTTCTGCACCAGCTCGGAGCCGATGACCCTGATGAAGCAGGCGTCTGTGCGGTTGGCTACAGCTCGAGCGCACAGCGTCTTACCCGTGCCCGGCGGGCCGAACAGCAGCACGCCCTTCGGAGGCTCGATGCCCAGGTTGACAAAGCGCTCGGGCTGTGGGGGGACGTTAGAGACTCAACATCAACATCTCACAACATAACGTAGGTCAGGAGAGCTGTGCGAGATATCGAAATCAACATTCACAACTTCTAATTAACATATTCTTATATATCTTCATGATTACTCAACTACCTTGTTTTAGAGGCTTTTTCGCTCTCAGGGTAGACTTTCTACTGAAGTCTTTGTGATTTTAAAATAAGTGAAGGAAATGAACATCGTCCTTATATTTCAGATTTATGTATTGATCCACTGTGTGTGTGTGTGAGACTAGTGGAGCGGTGTGTGCAGTAGCGTACGTGCAGCAGTGGAGTCTCCACCACCTCCCTGAGCTTCTCGATCTGCTCCTTACAGCCGCCCACATCGCTGTAGGTCACGTCCGGTTTCTCCTCCACCTGGTTTTTAGGATGAAGAAAAACAACATGAACACATTCCTCAGCGTTCTCCCATACAGCACGAACATTCATCACATTCCCACAGCGGCTTTTAGAGTCGCATCACTAGATCTGAGAGACTGCATTTTGTTATGAATTCACAGAGTAAAAGGACGCAACATAAAGTATAAAAACTATATCAAAAATGTATCATTACTATAATATGTAATAAATATCTGAATTTCTAAGTGGTTTGGGTGTAACTGAGTTAGCTTCAGACAGCACTAGACAATATTACACTTTTTAACAGGTTGTATTCCTCACCTGCATCATCGTGACCGTGGGGTCGATTTTGGGTGGCAGTGGAATGTGGATCTGATACTTGTTTCTGTCAACACTGCAGGGAGATTAAACACAAGCGTTAAACACATCTACATCCCTCTTTAAAGCCGCTCTGTCCTCGGCGTGTGGCGTTCCGTCTGCTTACCCGACCCTCATGCCCTCCTCGATGTCGGTGGGGGCCACCTGGTCGCTCAGATCCACCACAAATTTGGCAAACTGCTTGACGTTGATGATGTACTTGGGGTCCTCGGAGTCTGCGTTGATGATCTTGGTGCACCTGGCGTGATTAAGAGTGTGTTAATCTCAGCATCAGCAGGGAGTTTTGTAGATAAAGTCCTAATACTGTATTAACGTTAATGATGATGCTGCAGCTCTGCTCTCACCTGGCCACCTGCAGCGGCTGCTCGCTCTGCAGCGTCTGCTTGTCTGCAGCCAGGTCCCATAACGCAGGTGGAGCCAGACCTGTGTCCGACTCTTTAATTCCTGCACCGATCACAGCACATCACACATGATGGAGAGGAGTCACTTTTCCCCTCAGCTCAACTAACACGACATCAACTCCATCCGATCCATCATTGACATCAATATTCCGGTAACTCAGCACACACTCACCTGTCAGCTCATTAATCTTCTTGAGGAGCTGCTGGATGTCATCCTCCACCTGCTTAATCTGCCGAGAATATGTGCTCTGACCCTGTTCAGTAATAAAAGAGAGAGCGTTTGATCAGTGTGTGTTCCATTTCAAACAAAAAGCAGAAGTTGCTGACCAAGTGACTTACTGTTCATCACTGTGCTGTGTGTATCATAACCAGATAACTGTTCATTATGACGTGTGTAACATCATTAACCTTGTTCAGCTGTTCATCACACCATTTGTGGCTTAAAATGTTCCGTTGGTTGTCTAGAAATGTGGTATTTCTGGTCTTGGGGGGGACTACATGTCCTATCTTTCCCCTCAGATGAGCGAGAGGTGGTCTAGTGATTCCAAGAGGCTGTGGGAATGACTACCATCATTGGGTCCCCGAGACCCTTAACCCCAAGCTGCTGCAGGGAGACTGTCCCTGAAATGAGGAAATGTGAGTTGCACTGGATAAGAGCCTGCTAAATGCCAGAAATATACACGTAAGATGAGGCTCAGATTTTCCCCTAGTCTTGAATGGAGAAATGTTCACACTCTGTGACATCATCCTGAACTTATTCGTCCCACTCGACCACCACCTCTCGCTCCTCTTTTACTTTAATTCTAATTTTTAGCCTTTTCTCAAAGAGGAAATGTTAGACTGCAGTCCCACGGTTTCCCCAGGTGATGTCCGTCTGGTTTAAGTGTATTTTCTTGTTTTATTGCTCTGTACGTGCTGGACTTCACTTTGTACTGCTGTGTGTTTGTATTGAGAATAAAGAATGTTGAATGGAAAGCTAAAGATACTTACATAAGTTTTCAGTAGTGCAATATCACCTTCATCCAAAGCTGGAAAAGCAAAGAAACAAACATCACACAAATGTTACACAGTCAGGGCCTTCAGAGAAGTTCACACCTGAAAGTGAGTGATTATTTTCATTGTGAACACGCCACAGCACAGCACACAGTGCACCACAACGAAATGTGACCTCTGCATTTAACCCATCCGCGAAGGAGCAGTGGGCAGCTAACAAGGGCAGCGCCCGGGGAGCAGTGCTTGGAGACGGTACCTTGCTCAATTCCACGTCTGCTACAATATGATTTCCATTTGAATCATATCAAATCACAAAAATCAACTCAAATATCTTTTGACCATTTTTATTCCTGACCTCTATATGATGTCTGACCAGTGTATGGATCTATGCTATGGGCCCATTAATCACTAACGTATCGTTTCACCACTAGAGACGACCCTTTTTAGCAAGCACAGTTTGTGTATATTTCCTATATGTAGTTGATATAGTTTTATAACATTTCTTTAACTCAGCAGGTTTTTTCCTCATGTCATCACCTTCATGAACAGCTGATCAGTTCCATCACCTGCAGTACCATGAGATCTTCATTCTGTACATTACACTGTCATTGGGTTCCTAACATAACCTGCACATTGGTGTATACTGTACTGGATAGTTTGTATTGTAAATTTTGTATCGGATATTGACTTGTATATTTTGTATTGTATCGTGTCCATTTTACTGCTCATTTTATATTGATCTGTCTCATAGTATTTATTCTCTGTATCCACTGTCTATATTTAGTTAGAGAAACACTAACCTCGGGAAACTCATTTCTTGTACGTTTTGCTCACCTACATGACAAACAAATCTAACACTAATTATGATTAGCCTGTTTATTAAATTCTATTTCACAAGCAAATTGGGTTGCATTTCAGTACGTGTTGGACTTGTATAACTATTTATGTGACATATTCATATAACCCTATGCACAAAAGTCATCGCTATAATGTAATTGTAGTTTTTCTCCACGTTGCTGCTGCGATATTCGCACATATTAATACCTCTTTTAACTAAAATTAACATTTTCTATCTCTGGTTTAGAGTTGATATTGATAGTTTATTTATATATCAATGATGAAGAGCAAGACGTTTAGACTATTGTTTTATAGACTTTATTGGACTTGCATAGACTTTTATATTTGTAGTTGATTTATATATGTATATTATGCGTGTCGTACTCTGTAGAAACTGGAGAAACGTCTCGACTCTCTGTATACATTTAGACTTTGAGTTTTATAAAGAATGCTGAATTGTAAAATGAAATTGGTTTTGTGTTGTTGTAGTTTGGAGCTGCGCCGCTACTTTAGCCTCCAGCTAACACGCAGCTAACTGACTGGGCTCTTTTTCAATTCAACAGTAAAACAGCAACATCTACACATATCTTTAGACCAGACAGAGAGTACCTCTGATGGGCGCGTCCTCCTTCTCCTCCTCCTTCACTTTGCGTTGCTCAGTTCCCAAATAATCCGGCATTTTCACCGTCTTCTACCCAAAGACACTGGCGATTACACAGCAGCTTTTAGCTCGCAGGCTAATATCCGCCTCACTGCTCACTTCCGGCGCACTGAGCTACGTCACTGCGCCATACTCCCCTACTACATACGGCGTCGCGGAATTTTGCACATTGCTGATAACCCCACAAACAGCGTGTTTTCACGTCGAGTCTTCTTTAAAGAAGCCGAACTCAGTCCCCTAGAAGTGGGTCCAAAAGTGAACCAACAGAAAAGACACTCAGTCCTTTTTGTGTTCACATTGTAGTTCAGTGGGGTCCAAACTTTTTCCAAGTAGGGGCAGATTTCATAATGTGAAAGTGCCAACAGTCCCTGATGACATTATTTTATAAATAACAAAAATATATGTGAACATAATTATGTAATAATTATTAATAGAAGTAGCAGCCTTCATTATCAACGTTCTTTTTGTAATTCCGGTAGAAATGACAGTGGCCCGAGCAAATTTCATACAGACAGACGGGTACGCTGGAACTCTAACTGCGCTTACATTTTCCTAAACTCACTTCTTCTAAAGCAGCTCCTCAGTTTCACCTCTTTTATCTTTTTATTTAAACTTAAAGTTTTATTGAAGTTACTGGGTTTATTGAAAAGCAAGAAGAGCACTGAGTTACTGAACCTTGTACAGCTTGAATTAATCTCGTATATGTATGATTTGATTGTTTTCTATTATTATTATTATTATTATTATTATTATTATTATTATTATTATTATTATTATTATTATTATTATTATATTATTATTATGCCCCTTTAGATGCATTTGTTATTGTCCTGTAATAAAATAAACTGCGTGGAGGTATGACTGTGCCTAGTTCACAAGCGTACTTGCGGACGTAAAGTGTGAGTGCGGGAAGTGGTCTCAAGCACAAAATAAAAGACTCTCGCCGACTCTCCGTTGAAGCAATGTTTGGCGCGGAGCAGGTTGGGGACTTTTATGTTGTAGTGTAGCGCTAGTGCGTCGTGCTTGTTGTTTAGCGTGTTGTTGTGTCGTGAGAGGAAGTTGATGTTACAGCTACAGAGTAAATCTGGATTTTTACTTGTTGAAGTTCAGTCGTGCTTTTAGCGTGTTTATGGGGAGAGTGCGGGTCTCACCGCGGGGTTCGAGTGGGCAAGAAAGTGACTTACAGAGCATCAGGTACTGGGGAACACCAGCTGCACTCCCCCTCTCTCCATATAAACACACTTCATAGATACACTCATGGTAAACTACTGTAATCTTATGCACATTTTATTGAATTCCTCACATAACTAAAAACTCTACAACTTCATTTTCTACTTGTGGCTTAGCCTTGATAGAGATATTATTTAATAGATTGTCTCTTTAGATTATTCATATTGAACTGTGGCAGATCTTATGCACATTCACTGCAAAAAGACAATGCCAGGACTGCAACTGAATCATTTATCACCCATTTACTTTTCTACCTCTATTTGGGAGTTTATTTGGTTTATAGTCGTTTTTTGTATATGTATTTTCTATGTGTCTTCTGTGTACTCTGTAGAACCTGGAGCCGCGCCGTCTCTCTGTATACTGAGCTGAGATGATAATAAAGTTTACTTTGAGGCTGATGCCAACAGGGGTTTCTGTTTTTACAGTTTGTTAGTTTTTTGTGTTTGATAAGTGTAGACATGATGTGGGAGATTTCATTGTTCTTCTAATCACCTATATATTAATTGATTATACAGTATTTATGCACAAAATCTGGAAACAAGTATAAATGGAGTATTCAGTTGGTTCTCTGTCCAGACATGCATGAGAGGCTGTTAGAGTTGCTTGTTGTGATGTGAAATAAGTGGAAGTGGTGGTGTTAAATCAGCATATCATATTGTCTCATATCAATCTCTGCCTCCTGAATTTGGATCAAAATCAGATTATAGCAGACTTTGTCATATCGCCAGACATCAAATTGTTGTCTATTGAATTGATATAATATTGTATTATATAGTTGAATTATAGAATTGTGTTGTATTTGAACTTTACAGCAGCAAAGTGGACAGCATATGAAATGTCTGATATTATGAGAAACGAAAAAGATGGCTAACATTGCACTTTGCTGTCTACTGCATGCTGTTATTTGCTGCAGAAAGTGCTGGAGTTGTCATATGATCTAGTGCTGTAAAAGTGTAAAACATAAAGTGCATTAATGAAATGATTGCCATACTACTAATAATAATTTTTGCTATTTGTTTTAGTGATGAAGATGCTCTCATGGTGCCGTGAATCACAAGAAATTATAAACACACTCTCCTCCATCCTCACTTCAAGACTAGATAAGGCTGGCCGATGTGTGAATTTAAATCCTGATATTTTTGGACCAAATGTTGATATATTCAGCAAAAACAGAAGCTGGCTGTTTTATTGTTTCATAAGTGGTTCAAGTTATTTGGTTTTAACGGCAGAGAAACAACTTTATGTGGTAGACGTAAAGAAAATCGTCACAAATAATGCATATAAACATTAATGCATGAAAGCCAAAATCAGACTGTATTTACCCAGTAGGAGCCCTCCCGTTTGAACTGTTTTGGTAGATTTGTCTAAAAAACCTTGAAAATAACAAATATGTCATTGTGTTCTTTTAAGATGTGTTTTATGAACAAAATCAACAAGTCCATCAGCTGTGCTTATTGGTAAAGATGCTGCAGGTGGATATGTCCCAATTCGCAGAAAATGATACACCGCAAATAGTTTGATGGAACCTGTTAAATTATTATATGTAACTATTTTAAAACAATTGCTAAAAATACCTTTCATATAATGGCAGCCAGTATATTGCCCAGGCCTCAGAAAAGAATTTTGAAAACTATGTTAATCAAGTGGTTGCGGGGTAAAGGAGAGCAGTTGGAGGTTGCTTGTTCTGGTTGCATCTGCTTGTTCTGATCTGTCTCTGCTTTCTGGTCCCAGAATGAACTAGATGAACCTGAGCCTGTGGGCGGGACCAGCTGAGCTGCCTCCATCGGTCAGTGCTGCTCACCTGGCCGATCTGCCTCACCCACCTGCCAACCCATCACCACGCCCAGGTCAGAGTCCCGTCATCCACTCAAGTTTCACCTCACATTACCTTCTAAACATGTTTGTGTTGGAGAATGAGTTTGTTTTGCAGGTATGCCAGGCCGCCATACCCAGTCTGTCCTCTCGCCCGGGCTGCCTGCTCCTGTCCTCCTGATATGCTGCCTATGGACCGCTGGGGGACAGAGGGGTCATGTGTGGCCTTCCAGAACGGAACTACACACTACCCCCTCCGCCCTACCCTCACCTTGAGAGCAGCTACTTCAGACACATCCTCCCAGGTGACGTGCTGACGACATCTTACCAGTTCAGAGATATCACAAAGCATTTATAAGTCAGTGCATTTTGGGGATGTGGAAGTCACTTGATAAGAGCCAGGAAGTTGCAAATGTAAATGTGTGTTTTAGGTATTTTGTCGTGACGGCTGACTGCCTTCAGTACATCCATCCAGCAGCTCAACATGGACGGAATTTTCTGTGTCTAACGGCAGCACGGCAGCCGCTTTCCTCAGGTTTGACCAGATGGCGGGCGGAGGGCTTAGAGCAGGGTGTGTGGGGTATGGATGCTGCAGGTGGGGTCAGGTCGAAGCGTACCAGGCTGCGCCACCAGGTGCACCTGGACGCCTCGCCGGACTACCATGGAGATTGTTCACAGCTCCTGCTGTCTCAAGGCCATGAGGGAGTGGAGCTGGCTGCATGGAGTGGGCGGGTAGGGGTGGGCGGGGCAGAGACGCAGGCTCAGGCACCGCAGCAGCCAGGTGCCCGAACGCAGACCCACGAGGGCCTGGGCGAGTGGACGCCGTCTGGGCAGTACCCGGCCTGAGTTGCCTGTGGTGATGGGATCAGGAGCACATGGGCGAGGGCTGGCCGGTGGGGGCGGGGATAGGGGGCCGATCAGCTCCCTGGAATCCCGAACGAGGCGCTGCATTCGGGCGGGAGCTGAATGCAGGCGCGGTCAGCGGGTGTTGAGCGGTCGCATGGCGACGTGAGGGCCAGCTAAGCCTGGTACCGCTGCAGGGGGCCCGGCATGAGGCTGAGCCGGTCAGTGTGTCCCCCATCACTGCCGAGGTGTCTCTGGGGCCCGACAGCAGCCTGGTGCTGGTCAGCTCTTAACCTGGTAGCCGGACGACGCCACGCCCAATAAGGAGAACATAGGCACTGCCTTCACTGTGTGTAAGTTGGTTTATCACTTTGTTGACTAGTTCACGTCATAACCCTCGTAGCGATCTGGAGACAATAATAGGGATGCACGATAATATCACAATCGTATTGAACCGACCGACAATTACGAAGTAATTACCGTCTCAATGTTTTTGTGATGCATTTATTGTATGTGGGAAGCAGAAGTTGTGTCAGGCATGTCCAGAGTCCGAGGTGGGATTTTTTTATACGCCCTGCGTCTCCTTCTTAAAATGTATGGTAATATTTTGTGCCAAAATTCTGAGCCCGGTTTTATACCAACTCGCCTTCTCGCTTTTTTCTTCAGCATCGCAGATATTATATTAAAAAACATTGATATCGTGCATCAGACAATAATCGCAATATCGCATCCCTTGTAGCTGATAACAGATTGCTTTATTAATTTCAATGGAATTTCACAGCTAAATTAAATATTGAGCAAGACTAATATATATTTTATTTATTTCATCATGGAAATTTATTTCTGCACTATTACATAATAATTAGATATAAGAAATGTGTAATGCATGGACTTTTTGAAATTAATAAGAAACAATAACACCTGAAAGGCATGAACAATCAGTGGATAAGGAGTGTTAAATAATTTTGTAAAGATGGCCAACAGTTTATTGTTGCGAATTTGTTCCTAAATTAATGTTTTATTACTCACTGTTGTCATGCATTGTTAATATGAAAATTGTTTGTGATGATTGTTGTTTGTTTCGCCAGGTATTTGATTTAATGATCAAATACTTGAATGCAACTGGAGCAACACCGTGAATTTGTGTTGTAATGGTGGATTTTCTCTGTGGTGCCGTGGAGCATTCAGGGTGCACGGCAGTGAGCGCTGCAGACAGCTCCGGGACTGCCCCGACCACGGACTCTGTCACCATCCCGGACACGCCTATCTGAGAGCAGGGTCTGGCCTCTCTGCCCCGGCCCACTCTGCCTCCTAAGTGTCCGCCACTGATTTGAAAGCCCAGTGTGAGACACACACCCATATTTTCTCATCTTCATGTGTCTTCAACCTGATCAAACTGTGGCTCTCTGTGGTAACATCAGCGTGTCCTGGAGGAATGATGTCCTGAAGGTTTTCCATCATACTTCACTTGACAACGTTGACACCTTGTCTCAGGTAGAAGACTCACCAGGTATGATGGACATCCTCCAGGATACCGACCCTCCAGGACCAATCTGACACCCCGATCTAGAGATTTCAGAGTGGGGCTCGCAGGTGGGCTTCAGCAATAAGTAACATTTTAACTAACACAAATTTGCTGCCCAATACATCCCACCTGCTGGCAGGTGCCATGGAAGTATGTAATCAGTGTTGCTCAGCTCACCTGTCAGTGGTCATAATGTTGCTGGGCTGATTGAATAGGGTTGGGATTGAGGCCTTTGTTGTGACATTAGAGTGCTGGATGTAAGTTCACGTTCCTTCATCGTGTTTTATCTTCAGGGGTGTTTGCGCGAGAGACCATCGCCTGAGGACGGTGGTTTTGGGGTCAGATGGTTGGGCAGCACTGCAGCAGTGTGAGCTGACCCTGACTGGCCGACAGACACTCCTCAGTCAGGAAGGTCAGCTCATCTCTACTTCCTCTAGAGTTACAGAGAATATTTATTCTGCAGATTAACTGCAGAGTAATCAAACTGTCGATACAAGTGAGAGAAGAAGTCATATATTCACACACTGTGGTCGGTTTCCATCTCAACGTGTGTCTTTTCTGTGTTTCGTGTCTGGATATTTCATAAACGTATATCTTGGGAGTTCGTATAGTGACGACGGATGAAATATGAATGCAAAATGGATGATGTTTGTGAGGAAGGTAAGGTGTGTGATGAAGGTGGATAAACAGCGGTGTAAAAGTGGAGATGCAGCGATCCGACACGAGGGCGATATCGGTCTGATAACGACTCAAACAGCTGGATCGGGTATCTGTGGGATTGAGCCGATCTATAGGTCCGATCTGGGGTGCATTTCCCAGAAACATACAGATGCTAACCAAATTAGCAACCAGCATATGTACTCTAGCATATAACATAGTGGACATTATCAACTAATATATAGTACATTAGCCACTAACATAGTGTATATTGAGGCCACTAAATATAGTGTAACACAGCATATAAATATAAAAATATTAGCAATCAGTATAGTGTGGCATTAGCAACTAAATATATGCACATTAACAACCAACATAGTGTACATTAGCAACTAACATATAGTGTATATTAAAGCAACCAACATAGTGTACATTAGCATATAAATATAGTGCATAATAGCAAATTCAAATATAGTGTACATTAGCATATAAATATAGTGTACATTGAAGAACTAGTATAGTGTACATTGAAGAACCAACAAGTGCATATTAGCATACAATATAGTGTACATTAGCAACTAAAGTATAGTGCAGCTTAAAGGAAATCACCATAGTGCACATTAACAACCAAGATAGTGTACATTAGCAACTAACATAGTGTACATTAGCCACTAACATAGTGCACATTAACAACTAAATATATGTGCACAGCACCAACATAGTGTACATTAGCAACTAACATATGGTGTACATTAGCATACAATATAGTGTACATTAGCAACTAGCATAGTGTATATTATATAAATTCAATAAGTGTACATTAGTACAGCAATATAGTGTACATTAGCAAATCAATATAGTGCATATTAGCAAATCAACATAGTGTACATTAGATATAAATATAGCAGTACATTAGCACCAATATAGTGTACATTAGCAACTAACATAGTGTACATTAGCATATAACATAGTGTACATTAGCAACTAGCATAGTGTACATTAGCAACTAACAAGTGTACATTAGCATATAACATAGTGTACATTAGCAACTAACATAGTGTACATTAGCATCTAACATAGTGTACATTAGCAACTAGCATAGTGTACATTAAATTCAATAAGTGTACATTACATTTAATATAGTGTACATTAGCAGCTAATATAGTGTACGTGAAAATTGTAACATAGTGTATATTAGCAACTAGCATAGTGTACATTAGCAACTAGCATAGTATATTAGCAACTAACATAGTGTACATTAGCAATTAATGTAGTGTACATTAGCATATAACAGTGTACATTAGAACTAGCATAGTGTACATTAGCAACTAGCATAGTGTACATTAGCAACTAACATAGTGTACATTAGCATATAAATATAGTGTATATTAGTTAAATTCATAGTATAATAGCAACTAACAAGGTATATTGAAGATATAAATATAGTGTACATTAGCAATTAACATAGTGTACATTAGCAGCTAACATAGTGTACATTAGCAATTAACATAGTGTACATTAGCAGCTAATATAGGGATATTAGTAACTAACATATGTATATATATTAGCAACTAATGTAGGTATATTGCATATAATAGTGCATATTAGTTAAATTAGCATAGTGTACATTAGTGTTCAGTATAGTGTACATTAGCAATTAACAGTGTACATTAGCAACTAACATAGTGTACATTAGCAAATAAATATAGTGTATATTAGCAACTAAATATAGTGTACATTAGCAACTAGTATAGTGTACATTAGCAACTAACATAGTGTACATTAGCATATAACAGTGTACATTAGCAACTAACATAGTGTACATCAGCAACTAGTATATGTACATTATAAATTTAATATAGTGTACATTAGCAAATCAATATAGTGTACATTAGCAACTAAATATAGTATATTAGCAAATTAGTATAGTGTACACAGCAAATCAACATAGTGTACATTAGCAACTAACATAGTGCATATTAGCATATAAATATAGTGTACATTATATATAATTTAGTGTACATTAGCAACTAGCATAGTACATTAGCATATAAACGAGTGTAAGTATTAAAGTAAATTAGCATAGTGTATATTGAAGAATCAACATAGTGTACATTATTAGCTACCAATATAGTGTACAAGAAGAAGTGTATAACAGGAAAGTGTACATTAGCAACTAAAGATGGAGTGTACATTAACAATCAACATAGTGTATATTAGCATAACATAGTGTGCATACAACTAGCATAGTGTACATTAGCAACTAGCATAGTGTACATTAGCAACTAACATAGTGTACATTAGCATACACTATAGTGTATATTAGCATATAAATATAGTGCATATTAGCAATTAAATATAGTGTACATGATTAGCATATAACATAGTGTACATCAAATAACTAAAGTATAGTGTACATAGCAAATCATATAGTAATATTAGCAAATTAAATATATAAAATAATAGTTAACTAGTATAGTGCATATTAGCAACTAACATAGTGTACATTAGCAATTCAACATAGTGTATATTTAGCAATCTTAAATATAGTGTACATTTAGCAACTAACATAGTGTACATTAGCATATAAATATAGTGTAATAGTATAAATTGTAGTATAGTGTACATTAGCTACTAGCATAGTGTTATTAATGTAGTTAGCAATGTGTTAGCAACCCCACTCTTGGGAAACATCCTGTTCACAGTTAATTTTAGGTTTTTCTATGTTTTATGCATACTGTTCTTCGTGAAGTGTGACTGTAGAAGCTGCTGGTTTGTTGTTCAACACGATACTCAATTTTATATTGATATGACAATGAGCAGAACAAGCAACACAACACAATTACAAGCTTCCAAAAGCACATCACACCATTCTACTGTTAAATTCTCTCAACAACACCAGCTCTCACTCAATCTCTTGTGTTCTGATGCTTTAGCTACCAAGAGATTAGGGGAGAGCTGCTACTTGTAAATGACATAACTGTGTTTAAAGGCATCATGCTTCTGAGATGTTATTTTAATATAAATCATTTAGTATATAAGTATATGGTGTGTAATTATTACAGTGTTTTAGTAGGAAAACAGGATTTAATCAAGTATTTCCTTAAGCAGAACAGAATCATCTCTGTCTCCTCCTCACAGAGAAATATACAACGTGATCTGAGTTACACTGATATCAGCTCACTGATAATTTAAAGCTGGATTGGTGATCCCTGTAAGAGTAGCTGCCACACATTTCTATTGATATCTGACTGAAAATGTGTTTGCAGAGCTGCAGAGAGCAGAATTTGGTGGCGTATTGATAATGGGAAGCTTTACTTCTGCACGTCCAGAGAGATTCTCCCCGAGCAGGAGCTGCTGTTCTACTACAGCCGGGAGTACAGCAGGCTGCTGGCTAACGCTACCTCACACTCCCTCACGTAGCGAGGCCAATGAGAGCCGGAAAACTTGATTTTCGGCCAGATCATTAGAGACGTGCTGAGCTACAAAAATGTTCTCTCTCCCAGGTCTCCCCCAGGTGCCCGAGGGTCACGTGGAAGGCCAGGGAAGCAGGCCTCTTCTCAGAGCTAAAACCACCTGAGTAGCCACGCCCACAGTCACAGCCCCGCCCACGAGGCCTCCGCCGCCCCCCGGCACGCTCAGCCCCACCCACGGGAGAAGGCGACCTCCGAGGCCCCCGAGGGCCAAAGCCCCGCGTCGTCACCGGCGTGGCAGTGCGGTTCCCACAGCGACGGGCAGCGGCAGGCCCGGGAGAGAAAGTTCAAGTGCAGCGTGTGCGCTCGGGCTTTCACCACGTCCACCAAGCTCAACGTCCACTTCATGGGCCACATGGGGTCAGACCACAAGTGCAGCTACTGGGCAGTGCGCTCTAGTGACCCTAGCACCTGGCGAGATGCACCTGGCATACACACAGGTACGCCTCACCTTCACACACCTGCGGCCTGAGGTTGAGGATGGACGCTACAGATGGTGCTGTCGGTCGATTCGTTTGTGGATGATTTTATAGTAAATGGATTATTTCTGTCACGGCCTCCCATCTCTGTTCCCTTGCGCTCACAGTTTCTGAGTGTCACAAAATAATACAAATCAGTTATTCAGTCTTCCAGGATTACCTACAAGGGTCCTTGAGATTGTTGCAGCTTCCAACATGCCTGAGGTTACATAGCTTTCCTGTACTCAGCTGCAGGAGCAAGTCAAAGTTAGAAAATGTATGTATGTATGTCCCCTTTATAATGATTCTTGAATCAATTAAAATGAAGGACAAAACCACTATTATTTTTATTGACTATTAACCATTTGGTTACTTTTGAAGGTAAACATGAGGTGTTTTATCACGTTTCCTGCGTCTTCTAATTGTAACAAGGAAGTGAGTTGGCTGACGTATGGCTCAACATTTTGCAAGAAACGACAGTGATTGGACAAAAATGTTGAAAAGTTGCTGCTAATTGGGCAAAATTGTACAGTAGTAATGAATTCACGGGATTGGCTGAATCTCATGCTAGTGCATCCCCTCCTGCATTCAACTCATTTTCTTTCATTATCTTTATGTTTTACTTAATTTATGCAGAAATGGTGATGGCAGATAAGTTACAAACAACAATTATGGGGTTTTATCCACCCTAAAATTCTCACCATAAAGTCTCTTTTTTGACAAGTCGCCCCATTATGTTGAATAATTGTTGCAGCCTGAAGTTTAGTCATGTGACATGTCAAATTCTTTAATCACATTCCCTATGCGGGCTCATTATCCAGAGTCGCCTCAGCACATGAGCACCCTGCTGATGCTGGGAGATGGTGGCCACCATTAATGAGATTGCCCCTGACTGATGCGTATTGTGATGTTGTTTCCCAAGGTCAGAAGAACTTCAGGTGCTCGGTGTGTGGAAAATCGTTCACCCAGAAGGCCCACGTGAGTCCCAGTATGGTCATTCGTTAATGGGGTTACAGACATCAAGTGTGACCATCAGACAAAACCTTTCAACAGAGCAGGATCTCAAGCAGCACATGTACTCACACTCCGCCAAGACCACGCCCGCTTCCCCACCATGCACATTTCATTTATGTATTTAGCAGACGCCTACCCAGAGAGCGCATTTCACAACAGTGCTCTGTAGTCCACGATCTGTAAAGCTATATTTAAAATCGTACCACCCGCTATTAAAACCCAATTATCACCAATTTCAAAATGATGTGTTAAAATGGAAGAAATGAAAAACTTGAAAAATTTGAAAAGTACATCTTAGTGGGTTACGTGTTGAGGGAAAAAATCACCTGGGCCTGCCTTCTGCTCACCTGCAGCCCGCTTCTGGAGTTATATGCTGTATTACATGGAAAGAGAATCAGTTGTGTTTGTCGGAAGCACCGCCTACTTATTACAAACATAGATCAGACACTTCTATCGGTCATATGAGAAATGACGAGGCGGGGAATCAGCCTGCCTTTAATGCGACTACTCAGGTGGCGCTTTAAGACTAAACTACCCTATAATTTATAGGTAGGCAAATTTAACAACCGATTTTCAAAAATGATCTCTAGAGTTACATTCAGAATTAAATTTGGTAACATAACTATATTTATTCACCACCGAAGTAAACACGAGTTGGCAATGCCATGCAAAACTCCTGAAACTGATTGATTGGAGAAGTGTCATTGTTGAGGTATTGGACCAGCGGCACTGGCAACTTCAAGCACGTCATCGTGTGAAAAGGGGAGATGTTGAACAGTGTTTGATCTTGTAATGACAGAAACTTAAATGTTTGCGAATTCAGTAATAAATTGGCAGTATGTTATTGTTCAAGCAATTGAAGGTCGTTAACATCATTAATATAAGAATATTGTTGTTTGTAGCACTTTCATGCATAAAAATTGCTATACAGTAAGCAGCTGAGTTATAAACAGCTGGAATAATATGATAATTGGGCAGTATAAGAAAGATCACATTAAATTCTACTTTCTTGCAATTTTAATTCTGAATGCATCAGTTCATGTGTTCAGTCTGTCAACATTTGACAAAATTAAGGAGCAGGGTAATTGGCTACAGCAGCACTCAGGCAGCAGTGCTTGGGATTGTGCACTTGCCTAAGATACCTTCCACTATTCTTGGATTTGAACTGACCTTCCGTTCACAGGATGTATGTTCTAAACTGCTACTTGTTTCTTAAGCAGTATCTTTTCCTAATCTACAGTGTAATTGATGCATTTAATTTGCTTTCATTTTCAAATCCCGTGCACATGTTCCTCTGTCAGATCTTTATTTGTCCCCATTTGGTCCCGACACAGAGAGCGCCAGATCACCTGCCCGAAATGTGACAAGTGAAGACGGATCATCTTGAAGAAGCACCTGAACTCCCACGCAGGGGCAAGAGGGACTTCATCTGTGAGAGAAGTGCACAAGGGTTTCTCATTTCAACACCACCTCACTCGCCACCTCAAGATCTGCAAGGGCCCCAAAACCGCCCGGCTAGCCAGCCACGAGGAGGAGGGAGAGGACGAGGAGGAGGAGGATGAGGAGGAGGAGGACGAGGCTGAGGACGGAGAAGACAGCAGCTCCAGAGAAGCTGAGACTGGAGAAGAACTCAGCGCCGGCTCCTCCGACAAAACCCCCTGATCCAGATGAGACTCCGGCCATTAGAGAACTTTTATCTCTCTTTATGTTTATCTATTGTGTTTTTGCCATTTTAAAAAAATTCTTTTATTATTGTATCGGGTTATTTTGGGATGAAACCGCATTTCAGGGAAGAGTTAAAACAACTCAAATCAATCTGTTTGTTTTATTTATTTTTTCCTTTTTAATGTTTTCTGAAGTTGGTCATAAATTACTTTTATTGTGTCCTCATTTTGTCTTGGTTTGTATTTATTCATGTTTATGAAAAACTGAACTATGTAATATATTTTATAAATAAACTAATTTTCTAGGAAATGAATCAGATGAATGTTTATTATTATTTACCCAGTGTGGAAGGTAAGACAAATGACAGCCATCATGCATTTAAAGAAGAAAACAACTGACTCCAAAAAATTTGAAAAAGTTTAAAATATTTAAAAAAAATATATATATATATATATATATATATATATATATATATATATATATATATATATATATATATATATATATATATATACATATATTATCTGATATTGTAACATCATTAATCTGCAAGAAAAAACTCTGAAATCCTGAGATTTAAGATGTACATTTACAAGAGGAAAACACTGGATATTCTCAGAACTTTGAGTAGTAAATTTATGAATAAAACTAGATAAAAACTGACATTTACATGAAATAAATCAGATATACTCTGCGATCATAAAGTTACACATTCGTGAGAATATCAGACATTTTGACTTTTTGACTTTAATCCTAGAGTTTGCTGACATTTTCCTCTGAATTGTACAACATCCCTGAGTCCCACTGTTCTAATGTAGACTGTTGTATAAAGTCACAAATTGACAAGGAGATGAAACTTGACAAAAAGGGAAGTCGAGATGCTGAAGTTTTTTGGTTCCACATTAACTTGTGAAGTACAGCTGAGCCTTTTCCCACAAAGAGCCGTCACTGTTCACCTCTTCATCCTTCATAATCTCACAGTTTAGAGGCTATGATCTCAGAGAATATCTGGTGGTTTTATTGCAACTTCACACTTAATCACTTTAATCTCAGGGAATTTTCTATTTTTGTTCTGGAAAATCTGTGACAATAATCTAGACATTGCTCTCCTTCCTGCAGCTGCAGCTGTTGTTTAGTATGGTGTACTACCATCACTGTAGTTTTCATTAAATGGAGCTGAGGGACGGGGCGAAATTCAAGAATAAATTCATAAATTCTGAGATTAAAGTGATTAAATTTAAAAAGTCAGAATTGTCCAGATTAAAATTGTACATTTACGAGAAAAATCGAATATTCTCTGTAAAGACGCATTGAAAAGACACAAGATTGAAAACAAAAATAAGTCCACATTGACGAGAATAGTATAACTTGTATATTCTGACATTCTAAAGACCAACTGATGAGTTTTTTTTTCTTGTAAACGTATGACAATATCAGAGATTATCCATGCTTTTTTCTCATAATGTTACGACTCAATTCTGATCATTTCGAACATTTGTTTTTACAATGTCAGAGAATATTCTTTTTTTCACTCGTAATTTTACAACTTTTTTTTTTTTTAACTTTGCCCCCTGTTTATGGAGGGCTAAGAGTGCTAAGAGTATACATAAATGTGTCATGAATTATTTTAAATTGGGAATAAAATCATTTTATTGAAATGTGTGACGATGTGGACGTTTAGCGTGGACATTATGCAATAAATCTTCTTCGCTGTCGAGTGGAACCCTATGTAGGGCTGTACTTGCTAAATAAGAGCCGTCTGGGCTTGTACGAGGTTTACTTTCTCCCTTTTTGACATGCGCATTACGTTGACGCAAGGCGATTGTTCTAGGCCGTACGATGATGTACACTTCGTAGGGAGTATATTTTGCTGTGTGACGAACCCGCACCCTTCAGACAGAAGTAGTCGATGTGGAGTGAGGGAGACTCGAGCAGCCAGACGCCCAGCAGCAGTCTCAGTCTCAGTCTCAGCCTCAGTGTGCAGCTCCGCTCCTCTCTGCAATAACGTTAAAAAGTTGACTGAAAAATCTCTCTTTACAATCTTCTCCTCAGTTAAAGTTGTGCAACATGGCGACGTGTGTGAAGCTGAACACTGGCGCGCAGATGCCGATTTTGGGGCTCGGAACTTGGAAGGTAAAGTTGTGCAGTGTTGTGGTGAACTAAGCTCAGCTTTATATGAGTAATAATGCTTATTAATGTGCAGTAAACGTGAAGTTAGAAAGTGTTATAAAGTGTGGAGTTAAAGGCAAGTTTATGTGACGTGAGTCTGCCTGCGCGAGGTCACGTGACGCGTTAATACTACAACTTTCATAACTCCGTCACGCGCTCATATTATTCATATTCATATTCATTATGTTTTCATTCAGATATAAAGTGTATCATGTAGTATTCATCTCTCCACCTTTATCCCTCTCTACCTCTATTTATCTTTCATTTGCTCTCTCTCTCTCCCTCCCCCTGCGTTCATTCTCTCTTCTTCCCTCATGCCCCCTTTTTCTATAAACCTTGCTCTTTCAGATTTTCCTTTTCTGTCCCTCTGTCTTTCTCTTTTCTCGTATTTCTTCCCTTACACACACACACACGCTTTCCCTCTTTGATCTCATTTTCTCTCCCTTTCTCAATCTTTCTGTTAATCTGTCTCCTTCTCTTGCTCCCTTCATTATGTCTATCCCTTTCTTTTCCTCCACACTCTCTCTGTGTCTTTCCTTTCGTTCTTCGTTCTCTCCGTCCCCCTCCTCTCTGCATGTGTATATGTGACCTCCTAATGTAATCAGATGAAGGTGATAAGACCTTGTGCAGTGTTGAGGGCAGTACTCGGTGTTGAGGGCAGTACTCGGTGTTGAGGGCAGTACTCGGTGTTGAGGGCAGGTGGTGGTGTGTAAGGTGTGTGTTTGTGTGTTTTCTGTACCAGTCTCCTCCATGTAAGGTGTTGGAGGCGGTGAAGGCTGCCATCTTGGCGGGTTACAGACATGTAGACGGAGCGCTGGCATACGAGAACGAGAAGGAGGTGGGAGAGGGCATCAGCACCATGATCAGCCAGGGAGTGGTCAAGAGGGAGGACCTGTTTGTGGTCAGCAAGGTCAGTCTGCACCTAATACAGCTGATACAGCACCTGCAGCAACTTAAAGGTCTTGCTCAGGGACCTACTGGTGGTAGTTCTGCAGAAATCTTGGTCCAGAGGCGAGTGTCCTAACCACCAGACCACTATCATCCTTGATCTCAAATCGCTATCACAATTAAATAAACATTGTACCTAGATGGCCATCGATGTTTCTGATTAAGGCAAGGGAGGTGTTAAATAATCTACGGACTTACCCTGACATCAAAACCTGAAACTTTTTAGGGATTTCACAAAGGGGCGGCGAAAATGAGCTAATTCATTGCGGCGGGGCGGGGCGCATTTAGCTTAAACAGCTGTATCTTTGGACTGCTTTGGCCCAGATAGCATCAGTGGTGCCAATTGAACAACAGAGGACGCTATAAATGCTAAATACCAATATCTCAAGAATCGTAAGTCCAGTTTTGCTGAAATTTGGTATAGAAAATCAAAACTAAGATATCGGAGTGTGAAATTTACAATGCCACTATTTGAACACCAGGGGACGCTAAATATATATTTTTTTAAGTTATTGAAATAATTGTCATGAACAAGATTACTTTGATTAGAGGTTCGAAATAAATTTTGATTAATTGACTGGCTCTAACACAGACCTGGTTAGCCATGGCAGCTGGGAACTAGAGCTGGACCATATGGTCAAAAAAATAATCACAACATTTGGTTCTACATTGGTAAATCTTTATCATGATATGATTTATTATGGAATTTCACATTCTGGTGACAGTTCATACTAATCCTATGTAAATAGAGTAAATAATGTTCCTTATAGCTTACATATATCAAACTCTATGCAAAAAGATTTCCTTACCAATATTTTAATATGTCTCTCTCTGTCTCTCCTTGCGCAGCTGTGGTGCACCTTCCACGCCAAATCTGCAGTGAAGGAGGCGTGTCAGAAGACCTTAAGTGACCTGCAGCTGGACTATCTGGACCTCTACCTGGTGCACTGGCCAATGGGCTTTCAGGTGATGTCACACAATCTGTGCAGAACAAACATTGTGCACATTCAGGGGCACAGGAACACAGTCCTTGAGCTGAGCTCATCCGGCCATAAACCAATTATTCAACGTTTAATACTGTGTATATAAAGGTGATTTCTGCAGTTCAGTTAAATTAGCAGCTCATTACATTTCTGCGTGCATCGACTGTGACCATATTAAACACTTTATCACCAAAGGTTCACTGTTGCATTCAGAATTAAATTAGCAACATAGTGATTATCATTTTACACATTAGTCACCTTTGTATTTGCTGCTATTGAAACAAATAGTTCAGATTTGTTGAAAACGGAGTATGTGTCACAGCACTTGTGTCCGTCATCAAGGTTCAGGATTCTTTTGTAACAGAATCTTGAATCTTGACTCCTTCGGACTGGGCCCGGTTGCACTATGTGGATGCAGGCCTGTCCACCAGGCATTGCCCACAAGCCCCTCACCCAGTCCTGACTCCAGGATAGGGCCCTGTGACCCCAGTCCGGGCTGGGTAGCTGTGGTGGTTCCTGGGATTCAAACCCCCAACCTTATGAACAGCAACACAGTTTTAGTCAGATCACTACACCACCACTGCTGACATGAAGCAAACACCATCACATTAATATCAGAGCTCTCTTAACATACCTCAATTCCATATGCTCAAACCCCCTCACACCTGCACTTTACGTACCTGCTGTCTACTGTTTACATCAGGCACACTCACATGCACTAGTGTTAATACAATAACTGTGCCTTAATTGTTCTTTTTTCCTACTGCACTGTTAAAACTGGAGTCACGTCGTCTCGTCTCTCTGTATATGTGTACAGTATATAGCAGAGATGACAATGAAGTTTACTTTGACTTTGACTAAATTCACCTTCTTCCAATGATGCCTTCAATTCTACATTTAACCTGTGCAGTATAATAATCATGTGCAGTATCGGTCATTAAGGTTTACACCCCCACCTTCAGATAGTACTGGAGTGTTGTGTATTTACTGTTCTGTCTATTTATTGTGATTGTTTTGTATTGTGATGCTCTTGCACTCCATCTGTTGAAAGCTGCTTAGATGCTGATGCTGCCAGTGTGCCTTAAAAACATACACTAAGCAATACCAAACATCCTGCGGTTTCCACTCCATCTCTTCACTAAACGTCACTTTCATACTGTCTTTATTGTGGTTTTTTTTCAGTCAAAGTCAAAGTAAACTTTATTGTCATCTCTGCTATATACTGTACAGATACATAGAGAGACGAGACGACGTGGCTCCAGGTTATTTTCAGTGCAGAGAACAGAGAACAAATAAGGCAGTGTCACAAATAGGCACATGGAATAAACAATAAATAAGTAAAATACAAAACATACATTTTAACATTATACATTTAGACAAGGAGTTTTAAATATTATTTGAAACTAGAAATAGAAATAGAGGTAGAATTGAGAAAGTCAGGATGCAGTATTACCTATTGTTGCTTGTTGCAGCTTTTGTCCTGTGGGTTGTAATGTTCGGTGTTACTATATGTTGCACCGGGGTCATGGGGAAACGCTGTCTCGTCACACTTTGTACATGTATAAAGCGACTGATGACAATAAAGAACCTTGAACATTGAACCTAGAACCATCAACGGGCCGCAGCATGCTGTGTAACTCATGTGACATGGACCTGTAACCCAGACGCACTGCTGATTTATTTCCATGTGTCAGGCTGGAACAGAGCTCTTTCCCCTGGACAGTGAAGGCTTAACCATCAGTGATGACACCCATTTCCTGGAGACCTGGGAGGTGAGTGAGCGAGCTGTGGCTTGCGGCTGGATGTTCTGCTGGAGCTATGACTGACCGCTGATGTTGGTGTTTTAGGGCATGGAGGAGCTGGTGGATGCCGGCCTGGTGAAGGCCATCGGGATCTCCAACTTCAACCGCGAGCAGATCGAAGCCATTCTCAACAAGCCGGGCCTCAAGTACAAGCCTGCCAACAATCAGGTAATACCTTCGTAATACCCTGACCACTCCCCCCTGTGTGATGTGATGTGAGGGGTGGCATGATGGGGGCAGCCGGTAGTCTTAACGGCCCGTGATCGGTGGGTCGCCGGTTCAAGTTCTGTACCAGGTAAAAGGTACCACTAAGAAACTCATGAGCAAGGTACTGCCCCCAAGTACTGCTCCCTGGGCGCTGATGGAGCTGGTCCAAATCTGCAGCACAGCGAAGTGTGGTTGTGTCTGCAACATTCTTCACATGAGGTTTTTCTTTTATTTTTGTTAAATCTCTTTCTGCATTTATGAGCACTCTTTCTCCACTGAGATGAGCTTTTGCTGCTTTAATTGAGATATTTGTATGAATTTGTGTTTATATATTTCAAAGTAAAATTTTGTTTTCAGATTTAAGGACCTATGAACATAGAGTAACTGTTTCTTTTTCAAATGCAGAGCTAGTTTTCTGGTATAGACCAGATGTTGTGAGGCATTAAAGAGAAGGTTCTGCCCCCAGGCCGTGTGGCTCTGGACTGGTTAGTGGACGGCGATGGTGATGAGGCGTGACAGATGTTCGGTACCCGCCGTCTCCTGTCTAATAAAAGCTTTGCCCAAAGCACCACTATAATGCTGTTGTCTGGCTAATCTTTCTGCTTGAGTCTAGAACAGATCTGCAGCTCGATGCCTTCCCTCAAGATCTGAGTTACACTTTTATACTGAAGAGATAAGAGTGAAAGACTGTCTTATTGCTCTACAACATATACAACTCAAATACATACATGTCGTCTTGTTATACAACATGCAGTAAAGATTTACAGATAAACTAGAGAAATCAGTCTGAGATAATACACTTTTAGATTTATTCTGATTATTATACAGTATTTATAATGTGTCCTTTTTTGCTTTGCCCATATAACATCCCACGATAAGCATTACAGCCGTAAACGGTGTGTGTACAGTGAACAAGTGTAAGAGAATAGAGGGTTTATGTAGTGTATCGAGGTGTAGCAGAGCGCAGTGTTGTAGTTTGCTGGTTGATGTATGAAAGTGTAACGATGTGAGAACCGTGGGTAAATTTACGGGAGTGACTGGGAGTAGTGAGTATATGGTCCACAAATCGTACAACCCTCTGTAATTAATATTTTAATGTGTTGTACAGATCGAGTGCCATCCGTACCTGACCCAGGAGAAACTGATCGACTTCTGCCACTCGAAGGGCATCTCGGTGACGGCGTACAGCCCCCTGGGCTCCCCCGACCGGCCCTGGTGACCGCACACACACACCCCATGCTGACTAACATCACACACTCCCGCTGAACACTCTTAAAACAACGTTATTCATTATGCTGACACTGGAGATTATTTTAAATGGGATCAAAGGAGAATTTTGGTATTTTAACCTTGTAAAGGAATATGTTCTGTAGTAAATTCACTTGAAGGTGGACAGTGAGTTTCTACTGAGTCAAACGTAGAAGTGCTCAGCTCCTCTGTCCAAAGGCCATAAGGGAAATGATTCAACACTAAATGTCTGTGGGTAAATAAGGTGATTTCTGCAATTTAGTTAACAATCTGTTAAATTAGCAGACCATTACATTCTGCTGTGAACACGTTAAACGCTGTGGAAAACAGAGCTGTGCACCTTCACCTGTGACTTTAGCAAAGATTACAAATAATGAACAGCACTGCTCCATCACCGCATCTATTGTTCCAAATAAAAAGAGTTTCCAGAGTTTGTTGTGAAGCTGCAGAGTTCTCTTCCACAACTCATCATCATCAGATTTCCTGTTTCATTATAGAATATGAAAGTTTTATCTGCTGACACTGAAATGTAAATCCTCCATGTTACTATGTTGAGGGCGAAACCAGAGGATCCATCTCTGCTGGAGGACCCCAACATCAAGGCCATCGCTCAGAGACACAACAAGACCACTGCTCAGGTACACACACACACACACACACACGTACTCCAGCTGCCGAGACTCAGCCGTGTGGTGTAGCGAGGACGTCTGCTGCTCGTCGAGCGCTGCATCACTTTATTTTGGGCTCAGTGCGGTACTAGACGAGGACACATGAGCTTTTCTAACCTTCCTTCTTGTTTGTTCGGTGGTTTATCACAGTGGAGTGTGTTTACCTGCACTGACTCTCATTTGTCATGTTCTGGATTTGTAGAACACATGGATTAATGTTTTCCGCCGCTATGACTGATTTCCGTCAGCTGAGCGCACTAAAGGTTAATAATGAGATTGATGCAGATCCGGAGGGAAAAAAATGGGGGCAGCCAAAGTTCTGGCAAGGCTGTCTTTTTCTTTGGTTTAATTACAATTTAATTATTCTTCCTAAAAATAAAAATAAACATTATGGTTTCGGCACTTCCCTTAAACATTTGAACTCAAAGGGCGCGTTTCGCGTTCATTTTTGTAACCTTTAGTCTTAGACTCGTAACTCGCGACAGGAGTAACACACATGGATGATACACATATCAGTGAAATTGAGAAGACTTACCCTATACCCTCGTCTCAGTCCCGTGTTTGTGCAATAAATTATTCCAGAGTAATCGTGTGCGCAAAAGAGAGTAAATTTAAAGGGTTTCTCACAAAAAACACACTGCTGAAAAAAAAACAATCTTTTTGTGCCTGAGTCTTTTTCTGTGTGTGTCTGTGTGTCTGTCTGTAACTGTTGGGGGATAGTGTTTGACTGCATTCTAGAGGTCATCTGGTCAGGAACATCTCTGGGGCAGACTGCTCACTTCTTCAGCAGTAATAACGATCAAATTCAAATTCCGTCTGGGAATAAGCGCATATTTTTATATTGTAATAAGCCACAGAATGTCCCAGATTAAAAAATATATATATAAACAGTGGCTATGGACTAGGGATGCACCGACATGATTTTTTTGGGCCGAAAACCGAAACACCGAAAGAAATTATTATACCAGTTTTTTGTAATATTGCCGTTATGGCTGGGACTGTGTGTACTTACCTCACTAAAGTCAAGCATTGCAATTGCATAAATTAATATTCATGGTTCAAAGAATAAATCTGTTACAAAACTATGAAAATATTTATTTAGCATTCAAACAATGCACAACATGAAATAAAATTTGAAATAAAATATTTCACTTGGCCCCACATGAATAGCCTAAAAGCAAGATAGCTGAAATATTATACAATTAAATATCTTCTCTCATAAAACAAGTGAATTCAAGTGCATTTTAATATTCTGAACGAAGTGCATGAACAAAGTGCGTTCAGAACAAGTGCTTTAAAAAGTGTTGAAAGATATAACAACATTCTCTGTAGGCCTGTAACAAAACGGTGTATTAAAACACTAAAATGAAAACTTTCCTGCCTTTTCAAAAGCGTCCGCCACAGACGGAGTGGGTGTGCTCGAAGGGTCTTGGCTCTTCTGTGCTTCACACTCTGCATGGCGACCTGGATGTTTTGATTTTATATGATAAATTAATCCCGACGGTGAGAAAGTCTTTGTGGGTGCTCCCCCTCTAGAAATGTCGGCATTGCGCGCTTTACAAACGGCTTTCCGTGTGTCTTTCTTAGATATATCGAAATGCGCCCACACGGCAGACATGTCGACTCTAATCCAATCTGGCGCGTGCAGGTTGTGGTGGTTGCTTGTGTCATCACTGTTTCGGTCGCGTTTAAAAAAAATTTTGGGACGAAACCGAAAATGCATTTTTTGGCCATTTTCGGCGGCCAAATATTCGGTGCATCCCTACTATGACCTTTACCCCACACATTTCTAAAGTTAAATCTTGTTTGTTTTTAACCCTGCAGGTCCTCATCCGATTCCAGATCCAAAGGAATGTGATTGTGATTCCCAAATCCATCACTCCCTCACGGATTCAGGAGAACTTCCGGGTGGGTCTGCACAGTATATCCAGTAAACAATATGCATGATATTTTTAATGAAATAAAACTATTACAATATATGACTGACGGGTTCCACCACACTCAGCTAGTAGTGTGTCATTTCTGCAGATCGGGTCTTGTCCTAAACACAGTCCTCACTGGGACTACAGCCTCCTGCTTAGCAGCTCCTCTAGTCTAGAGATACGTCGAGAGCACATTAATATCACAACTGGCGTCAGACCGATGCCCAGATTCACCCGATACTTCCAGCCGATATTTGATGCTGCATTTATCGTCCGTGTGAAAGGTAGCGCTTGTGTCAGGCATGTCCAGAGTCCGAGGTGGGATTTTATACCAGGTGGGATTCTGTCTCAACTGGCTCAACTCTGCCGCACACATGAATCATTTTAACTAACTAAATTGCGAATTGCAAGTCCAAAAATACAGCTCGTCCCCGATGCACGATGGAGGTGAACATATTGTAAGTGGAGACGTGGCTGCCAGCAGGAAGCGTATTTGGGCGTTTGGAAGACAAGATTTTTTCTCTAAAACTGGGCTTTCAAACACCAAAAACTGAGACAACTCAACTCTTATTACTGGTGGGTACATCCCGTCAGAATCCCAATGTCTTATACCGCATACACTGCTATGTTTGCCTGCTGTGCCAAACATTTTCACAGTTTTGTTGTATCGCTACCGCCACTGTAAGATCGTAAAATGGAACCATGGTAACTTGGGGAGCATCTGTATTGTGATTTTGAACGTTGAGTCATATCACCCAGCCCTGTTTCCAGCAGACATCAGAGACGAGACCAGCACAGTCCAACACTTCTCATTTTGTGTCCAAAGGTTTTTGACTTTGAGCTGAGTGAGGATGAGGTGAAGACCATCTTGAGCTACAACAGGAACTACAGGGTTTGTCCCATGCACTGGTGAGAGTGAGCAGCCGTCCTGAAACTCACATACAGACCAGTTACACACTGACCTCAACACATTTCCACCTTAATATCACACTTGTGATTTCACCATGATACGGTAAACAGTACAGACCACGTTGTACACACACAGTATACACACGGTGCAGGGCTGAGAGCATTCAGGCGCCACGCCGGGTTTCAAGTGGCTGCGGAAAAAAATAAATAAATAAAAATCAAGTTCACCCAGTGATCTGACACTAGATCTGAGAGGCACAGATATTTACAGAAATAATAAAATAATACAATAGATGATCTCTTTTTCACACGTTCTAAGTATTATGATCCATAATCGTAAATATCTCAAAAACTGTACACGGTACGGCGGTGCTTTCTGTGGCACAATCGTAGCACTAACGACGCAGCCCGGGTTTGCGTCCGTTGTTGGCTGACGCCATCGTGTGGAAATAAATACTGTAATATCTCCAAAATGTAAGCAGCACAAATGATCATTTTTGCGACACAAACGTAGCACAAAGCAAACACGATGGAATTTTCATTTGTGCCGTTTGTAGGGGGTCAGCTTCACGCAGCTTCAAGAGCTAGCGTCCTTTATCGTAGTCGTAGACACGCCCATCGACCCACCCGCCTCATTAACATATATTTGCATGTTGTGAGCTTGGAAACGAAGAGGAAAAGTGGGAAATGAAAACGCTAAACGAACAGCAGACGACGCTGCAACTCATTTAATTTACACAGCCTCAGCGCTGTTCGTGTTGAAAATGAAAATCCAAACACGCACTTTGTTTTCTATTTTTTCCTTTTGAGTTTTCATTTGAATTTTGTCAGAGAAGTACTGATAAGCCTCAGAAAAATAAATATGAAGAAAATATTTAATTTTCATTATCATTTTAGCAGTTATTGTGCGTTCTCTCAAGGTAAAGTAAATGTAAAGTGGAGATTGGAGGAAAGCAGCCAAGTGGAGGAAAACTCCAGGTTACAATCCTGAAATGTGTTTTTGTGTTGAATCTGCAGCAGTTTAATGTGAATGTTGTACTTTGTTTATACTGGCTGAACGATCTGGAAGCGTGTTACATGGAGTCAATCAAAAAAGATAGTTCTTGCTGGTTTTACTGCTCGTAAGAGTGAGTGATTATTTGTGATTGTGAACACAGCACAGCACAACCACATGTGAGCAGTGCAACACAGTGTAACGCGGCTGATGTGTGATGGTGTGGAAGTGACGTGTGCTGCTTCTTTGTCTCCACAGGGGAGTGAAGCACAGGGACTATCCCTTTACTGCCGAGTACTGAAAGGGAGGACATCCGTCTGTGAGCATCAGAAAGCTGGACGCTGCTCTCTCTCTGCCTTTACATATTGCAGTGAAATTTAGCATTTTCCTCTAACCCTTATTTTGCAGAAATCTCTAGGCAAATTCATGGTTAACGTTACTGTTTACTGCGGTTAAGCTCTGAGCTCAGTAGAGACTGTGTTTAGCTGCAGTGTTAGTGCTGCTGTGGTGTGGCTTCATCTTTCAACCTTCCTGCATGTGAAATCTGAAGTTACTGCTGCTGCTGGAAGCCAGTCTGTCCCAGGAAAAGGGAAGTGTGACCGTGCAGCAGGAGACATGTTTTGCTGTTGCTGGGATTTTGGGATTTTTCATGAATTGAAAATGTTTTCTCCGGGTGCTCTGGTTTCCTCCCATAGTCCCAAATCATGCACTGTAGCTTGTTGGTGACTCTAAATTGGCCCCGTGAGGTGTGTGTGTGAGTGTGTGTGTCCAGCGGTGTGTTGGCACCTGGCCAAGCTTGTCCCCCGCCTTGCGCCCGTATGTTCCCAGAATAGGCCACGGGCTCCAGTGGGGATAAAGCGGATCAGATAACGAATGACTGAATGAATAAATGGAAATTTGCTCTGCATCGGCCAAAAGAAATGACATGACTATATGTTATTAATATGGTATTGAATAATTTCCTCGAGGTGATTAATAAGGGGGTTTTGAGGAAGTCATGTGTTTATCTCCCAAACTGAGCACTCCAGCTTTAAGAAACGTCCTTGCGATCTCCACTCCAGTTGTTCTGGCTGTTACTGAATCTGATGCTGTTCTTTTTCTTCCTGCAGTTCTTTTGCCTGGTATTTGATTGTTTTCTTGTTGAAATGTCAGTGAGGTTTTTGTTGTGCATTTCTGTCTGCTTTATTCAGCATCCTGTGTGTTGTTGGCTTTATATAGAACAGTAATAAAACCACATGCTTCATTCAAGTTTCTGGATTTTATTTCTTATGATACTCAGGTACTGAGCTGTGTTACTGTATGAAAACTACATTTGACAAAAACCACCACGTCCACAAGAAGCACACACAGCACATTACATGATTACAGCTTTTGATGGCAGTTGGTCGTGTAACGGTTAGGGAGTTGGCCCCGTGATCGGAGGGTCACCTGGTTCAAGGCCCGAACTGGTAAAGGTACCGCTCCCTGGGTACTGCCCATATCAGCTGCCCACTGCTGCTCCACGGATAGGTGCAATGCAGAGCTCTCACGTGTTTGTGGTGCACTGTGTGCTGTGTTTGCAATGACAAATAATCACTTAAATTACCTTAATATTCAGAGTTGATCTTATGATACTGGAACTGGTTTCCATTAGAGTGCTTTTGTGTCCATTATACAAACAAAGGCACTCCTTCAGATCTAGTTACGCCAGAACACGGACACGTACAGTCACGGTTTGTAGTATATATGTCTATAAAGATGTCCTATATATTTTATCTACTTAGTGTCTTGTATCATTTCTTTAACTCATTCATTTTTGTTTTAATTTGCACAGTTTTGGGGGTGAATGAGACCATACGAGACAAAGAAGGAATCTTGATGGGAATAAACAGTGGGTCCAGTACACGGTCATATTGAGCACTTGAATAGAAGGCAACGAAGATATTTCCACCAGGGGCACTTCTGTCTGACCTTCAGTGCTGCTCAGCCCCAGTGCTGACAGAGGCTCCTGGCTTGAACAGTGCGGTTGCCATGTTTAGTTCAAATTTAAGATCTTTTAGAATCATCTAACTAAAGCTGGCTGGGTGACAGGCTAACGGCTATTAGCAGGGTACCGTCTTAAGACTGGGTTGGTGTGCTAGGTGTGATGAGCCGACGGTAACGTTGCCCAGTTGGGCACAAACGTGGCCTCCATAATAAATGGGATTAAGTTCATTTTTATACTTGTCCACATGAACCACAACTACTGCAGCTGTACTAATTCATTAATTCTAACTCCATTAGCCACACCTTTACATTTCACAGCTGAGAACAAAACTTTTCAGTATTTTTTCAGTATTGTAGCACCTGTGCTCTTTCTTTGTTTTCAGTCGCTCTCGGGTGCGGGTAGATCCTGGACTTAACTCACTGGCACCCGGGGCAACGGCCACCCAAAAATCATCCTTTGCCACCACAGTTGCCACCCCTAAGTAAATGTTTATTATGCATATGTAGTCTAGATATTAATAAAATTCACAATAGTTCATGACGTGAAAGGGATTTTGCAGCAGGATACAGCGGCGCTGCTCTTTTGCCCTCGTAGCTCGTAGATTTATCAGAATCAATATTAGTATTAAATTTGATTATGGATTTTTGTTTGGTATGCCACCCTAAGATTCGCTGTGCCCCCCCCACTGGCCACCACTGCTGGCACCAATGTCACGAAATAAGTTAAGGTCCACACATTAATACCTTTGGGTGATATTCCCATTTAATAACGAGATTTATCCGAAGACGAAAAACAGGAATCACAAACTTGTCGTGAACTTGACCAGGCGCCAGAGGTAAAAACCGTGTGATCTCCCCGCCATTCCCCCATGGCCATATAAGTTTAAACTCGGGCGCTGTGCAACCACCACCAATGATCCACCTAACCCACACTGCCACAGTGTCCATCACCAAAAACCGAGCCAAAATAACCAAATGGCTCCCACAAGTATATTAAGTATTTTCCAGGGGATGCTGAGTGCTTGAGCACCCCTAAAACAGCCTAAAATCACCACTGATTTCAACTCTCATCCAGAAGGCTTCTGCAGTTCTAAAATATCTGATGTTGAGTTCCAGGTGCTTATCTTCCAGTGGGGTTTCACCTTGAAAGTGCTCATTGACTCGTTCTGTCGTCCACTAGTTTATTAGAGGTACCCTGGGCAGGATAAAGGTGAGAGTCGTTGGTTTCACCCGAGCCACGTTGTAAACTATTAGCATGTGATTGTGAAAAGAGGAGACTTTAGACTCTTGGAGAAGGAGACGGGTGCACGTTCTGGTGACCCTGGGCAGTGCGTTCCACCAGCAGTGAAGCAGAAAGGAGAACAGTCTGGACTTGGTGTGCTTTGTGCCGTCACAGCCAGGCCGTGTTGGTTGGAGAAGTGGTGGGAATGAGACGAATGAGAGAGTTGATGTAGCTGGGAGCGGACCCAAACCTCACGCTGTAAGCCAATTCAGTTAGATCACCGCCCATCCTATATTATCCCTGCCCTAACTTGCTAAAGACGCCTTCATCCTCCTACACTCACAACTTAGCAAGTGGTTCCCACTGTTAGTCCCTCCACGCTGCCAAACTCAAATGTTTTTCCCTGTTTTGAGTCACTTTGGTTAAAAGCGTCTGCCTAATGTAACGTCCTTCACATTTAAAACACCTTGATCCACACTCTGCTCCATGTGACGCTAATGAACCAGTGGACGACACGGCGCTTCAATAAGCACTTTATGATTGACAATTATGAGTGAAAATGCCATTCTCAACTGATTTGATCTTTCCTGTAAGATGGAGGAGCGTGCTAACGTGTGGAGGTGAAGGAGTCCGGCTCAGTATTCCACGTTCAGAGGGAAATCTTTGTGATTGGAAGCCCTGAGGAATGACAGGGGGGGAAAATATGAAGGTTGTTTTAAACAGGTCTCTTTAAATATACAGGTCTACAGGTTTAATTTATCCTCTTTAACTCACCAGTCCATGGGGAATCCTCTCCAGTTCCTGTTGAAGCTCAGGATGGTGCTCACCTCGTCCTCACTCAACTTAAAATCAAACACCTGTGTCCAGTACAGTCAGGATGAGGATGTGCTGATGTGGGGAAGCTTCATTAGTGGAATCACATGATGCAGTAATATTAAAACATACCTGGAAGTTTTCTTTGATTCTTTCAGGATTGGCGGATTTGGGAATAACCACAACATTCCTCTCGATGTGGAAGCGGATTAGAATCTGTAGAGAAATTCCACTTTTATAAAGATTTTCAAATGAACTAACAAACCTGCTCACATCTTAATAAAGTTACTACATTTAAACAGTATAATACACAAGTGTAGAGGTAAAGAAAACCCAGTGAGCTCATGATTTACACAAACATGCAACAAAATGTGCATTAAAGTTTTCTCAAACAAGAAAACTGGTGAACGTCAGAATCTTGCTAAAACATGTTTTAACAACAAAAATCTGTCTATACAGGTAACACTTTCCAATAATTAACATTACTCCATGCATCATTTCATGACCATCAGAACCATCAGCCATCAGAACCATCCGTTCGTGGACTACAAGGCAAATGCAGAAACTGTCCCTGCATCACGCACGTCTTAACACGGGGCGGTTTACTGCATAAACAGTATTTTATAACAGAACAGTAGGAAATGTGAGGAATTGTGAGATTTACACTACAACCTCAGTAACTCGTCAGGTCGGATGGGTTATTATGTCCGTGTGTGTGTGAGATGGTGAGGGTACTCGCAGTTGTACCTGAGCTGAAGTTTTGTGGTGTTTCTCAGCGATGGCTTTGATTTTGGGATCCTCGAGGAGAGACGGTTCTCCAGGTTTGGCCCTGCAGCAGAATCACACACATCACATTACTGCTCTCAGATCAGCACCACCTTAATCACACAGAGCAGGTGGAGGTGTACAATACACAGTTAGTTAAATTATCATAAATACAAGTTGGCCCATGGCATCACTTCAGTTGATCCAAATCAATTCAATTCTATCAATTAAAAGTGTGTCAGAAATAAGGTTAGTTCAACTATGAATATATACTGTATACATATATAAATATACACTACCGGTCAAAAGTTTTAGAACACCCCAAATTTTCCAGTTTTTTATTGAACATTATTCAGTTTAATGTCTCATTTCACTCTGAAATAAAAACATAGAACAAATAAATGGAGTTTAAAAAGAAATTACAGAATCAATTTGTAGACCAAAATGTACTGTAAACTTTTGACTCATCAAAGTAGCCATCTTTGGCAGATATAACAGCTGAACACACTCGTGGCATTCTTTCTAACATAGAAATCAAATATTCTTCAGAAAGTTCTTCCCATCTCTGATGCAGAAGTTCCCATAAATGTGTGGCACTTGTAGCTGTGGCTTTGCTTTCACTCTTCTGTCCAGTTCATCCCGAACCAGCTGGATGGGGTTTAAGTCTGGAGACTGTGCTGGCCACTCCACATTTTCAAGCTGACCATCTTCTTCTTTTTTCCTGAGGTAGTTCTGGCACAGCTTGGACTTATGTTTTGGGTCATTATCTTGCTGTAGGATGAACCCCTGACCAACTAGGCGCATACCAGAGGGTACTACATGGCGCTGCAGAATGCTGTGGTGGCTGTTTCGGTTCAGCGTGCCTCTCGCTCTGTACAAGTCACCGACCCTGAATCCAGCAAAACCTCCTCAACCTCCAATGATGCAGAACAGCTTTAAATTGTTAACCCATTTTGTGTTCCCTGAAAAAGGCCTTTTTGTATAATTCTGAAATGTACATAGTTTTGGGTAACCTTACCTTTTTTTTTTTAACCTCTGGCAGTTCACCACTTACCTTTGTTCCATGTCAAGCTATTCATTGGTGTCATGGTCCCGCCCAACCTAGACGGGACCGTGCCACTGTGAACCCAGCTAAGTGTCTGTTTGTTGTTTCCTGCCTTCTGGGTTTGCTTCTGTGGTGTGTCTGTGGTGGGTGTGTGTGTGTATGTGTGTGTGTGTGTGTGCTCCTCATGTTAGCCTTAGCCTTCTTGTTAGCTTGCTCCTCACTTCTGGGTTCTGTGTCTGCACCTCGTGCCCTCCTGAGTAGTTCACTCTCTGTTTCGAGCGCACCCTACTTCCTGGTATGTTGTTTGCACTGCGTGTTCCCTACCTAGTAGGTCAGTATCTGTGTAGAACATCCCCGCACTTATCATTGTGCATCAGCTGTGTCTCGTTCTGCCTTGAGTTTGGGATTGGTGCAAGCACTCGTTTGTTGAGTTCTGTGGCCTTATTTAATCCAGTTTAAGCCGTGTGTTCTCGAGTCTGTCTCCCTCATAACTTGTGTGGTTGCTCGTGTATGCGGTGTGGATTTCCTGGACCCTTCCTGCTCATCCCTTTTGTTTGGACTTTGGACCCTTCCTGTTCTTCCCTTCGTTTGATTCTGGTTTGGTTTTTATTCTCTTTTTTGGATTACCCTTTGTCACCTCATCTTCACACCCCTCTCTTGTGTTTTCTCCCCAGGCTTGTGACTCTCAGTTTGTTTTCCCTGGTTGGCCAGACTGCCTGGAGGCTACTAGGTCTGGGCCATTGTTAGTTCACCTCCCGAGTCTTCAAGCGCGAGGACTTCGCTTGTTCCGGTTACTCGGGGAGGTTCTTCTCCATTACCAGACACCTACGACTGGGAGCACGGGCCTCACCTGCTTGTTTTTGTGTGATTTTAGACTTGTTCACCTGCCCTCAATAAACTCTTTCACTCTGCCTGCAACAGTGTCCTCATCCCCTTCCCTCATCCTCACCGCAACTGCACCCATGACAATTGGACTTGAATGACTTGAATTGCAATGAATAACTGGAAAAACTGGGGTGTTATAGAACTTGACGGGTGTGTGTATGTATGTGTGTGTGTATATATATAGTGTGTGTTGCCCACCATGGTCTTTCAGGGGATCCCAGAGGGCTGTATGCAGTCACCGAGATGCCTTTGGAGTGGCAGTATTTGATCAGCTTCTCCTGGGTGAGATACGGGTGGCACTCAATCTGCAGAGGTAATGATAAAAATATTCAACTTTCTGAAAATATTCATGTGCATGTGAATGAACAGTCCAGTGACCAGAGTAAATATGAAGACTGAGTGTTTCTGTCTGTTTCAGGATTTATTCTAGTTACTGAACTGTTTAATATTCATCTTTATTCTCACTTTATTCTTTCATTATCTCACTTTACAGCAGTGTTAGTTTCTCTCTGCGTGAATATTATTCTGCCTAACTAATCTTATTCTTTATTTTTTTGTTATCTTGCTTTTAGAACAGCACCTTATTTATTTACTGGAGGTATATATCCATGTGTATATAGTGCTCATGAGTACCTCACTGGTACCTTTACCCTAATCCTAACCTTCTGATCACGGGGCCAAGTCCCTACATGTTACTGGACCAACCTCTACTTCTTTTACTGTGCTCGACTTGGTCCCAACGCATACAATAAATCCATCTTGTATCTTGTGTTTGGTAAATGAAGAGCGTGTTTCTGCAGGATACCTGGTTGTTGGCAGGTTTGTGTTTGAGACCCGGCTTGTTGAGAATGGCTTCGATCTGTTCGTGGTTAAAGTTGGAAACACCGATGGCCTTCACCAGCCCCGCAGCCACCAGCTTCTCCATTTCCTTCAGGAGAAAATTGGATATATTATGAGACAAGAATAAAAATATGATCACTTTATTATCAGAAAGCTCCAGCTGTCCCTGTAATTAGGGACGGATTGAGAGGTAATTGGTGTAAATGTTAATGGAATCTAATGTTTTGTCGGTTATTCTTTACCTCCCATGTCTCCAGAAAACTGCTGTTGTCAGGAATGACTTTGCCATCAGCATCAGAGGGAAATAACTGATCTCCAGGCTGGACACACATTCAGTTATTAGTTCTTCTTTAATTCTGTACACATTGAATATCATTTATAATGTCTGTTTCATTAGTACCTGGAAGCCCATGGGGAAGTGCATTAGGTAGAGGTCCAGATAGTCCAGCTTCAGGTCCTTTAGGGTCTTTTCACAAGCACCTCGAACCAGTGACCTCTCGTGGAATGTGCACCACAGCTGAAAGAGTTCAACATCTTTATAATCTGACCCACTGAATAACACACACTTTATACAGTGTGAACACAGCCCCAAGGTTGTGGTATCTAATAAAGCAGCATCTCTCAACCTAATTTGGGGTGGAAATCATCGCTACATTAACCTCAAAGCCTGTAAATTAGTCTACCGGCTGCAGCTGCCCAGCACAAAACTAATGAACACTGAGCTGTGACCGCGGTCCTCAGTTCGCACAAATTCTGACAGATTTATTGAAAAGGAGCCTCCAAATTCCTCATTATGACAAAGTGTATCACAAAAGGTATGTTGATATGCTATTATTATTATTATTAAGCTAGAATGTTCTTAGAATGCTAAAATGGCTCATTTCATGTCAGAAAAATTTGTTTTCAATTGTCACGTGATGTTAATGTAGACCTGTACTACAAAGTCAAACGAAACTTCTAGTAGTTGGGACACTCGCCTCTGGACCAAGAGGTCGTAGAGACCCTTAACCCCAAGTTGCTGCAGTGAGACCGTCCCTTTAATTAGGAAGTCACTCTGGATTAGAACATGTCAATGTAAATGTGTAAAGAGAAACAAGACATTGTTGCTTCATTTTCTACATAGAACAATGAAGGCATGTGGAATATACATACGTATATATACATATGTAAATAAACTATTAAATATAGGACCAGTTTCCCAGACCCAGATTAAGCCTAAACATAGACTAACTTTGAGTTTCAATGGTGAATCTCCATTTGTACTGCAATTTAGTCCAAGATCCTTGTTAATTTTTGTTCAAGAAGCCAGACGATAAAGTCTAAAGTCTAAAATTTAGTTGTGATGGTAGGTATTCATTAAGTATTGTAACAGCTATTTAGATGTGTGTAAGATCCGCAGCAGTTATATAAAGACAATCTATTTGAAAAACAGCATCAGCATTGATATGGGGCGTTGAGAATCTCTCTAAAGTGTTGGTGGGTCTCTCTGTGTTGACTTATTATGAATGACTCATTAATGATAAGCTACTGAGAACATGTTATTATAGTGGTCCTCAACTTTTGATTTGCACCACAACCTAGATAAAATGTTGTTTTAATTGTGTAATGGGGCAAAAAGGGTTGAAAACCACTTTAACAGTGACGGTGAGTCTCTCTTTGTGCTACATTATTGTGAGAAGCTTTACAGTCACACCAAAACTTTATTACAGTGCTTCTCACCTTTTTCTGCACATTGGCACAATGTTTAACCACACAAGCTCAGTCATGGTGCAAAACAAGGTTGAGAAGCACAGTAATAAGTGTTAGTGAGTGAGACTGCGTGATTATGAATGACTTATCAGTTCACACCTCTTACATCACGAGTCAGCAGCAGGCGTGGAATCAATGACTTGGCAGTTCTGTAAAGCTAAGTCACAGGACCAGTGGTGTGTTCTTTGTCAAATGTGAGCTCGGTGACATTCGGCAAGTTTCCCACCTTGCTGACTATGAAGAGATCCTGTCTCTTCACCACTCCTTGCTGGATCATGGCATGGACCCCGGCCCCGACCTCGTTCTCGTTCTGGTACACAAACGCTCCGTCGATGTGTCGGTAGCCGGCCTGGATGGCAGCCTTCACCGCCGCGCTCACCTCCCCGACTGAAGCCTGGGGCAAATCAACACATTACATATATCCATAAAGCTGCATGTTGCCATTAAGCGGAATCAGAATCAGAGTGAGGTTTATGGGTGAGTACGTTATTACATGCTGGTGACATGAGATAAGCAAGACCCTTAACCCCAACTGGCTCCAGGGAGACTGTCCCTTTAAGAATATGGGAAAAAAAACCCAGACTTGAGTGATTGAGTGAGAAACACTGGAGAGTAAGCTAGAGTAAAGTAGGATACAGTACAGATGGCCTACAGTAGAATACAGTATAGTAGAGTACAGTAGAATACAGTAGAGTGGAGTATGATCAAGTACAGTAGAATACAGTAGAGTGGAGGAGAGTAGAGTACATTAGAGTAGAGTGCAGTAGTATACAGTACAGTGGAGCACATGAAAGTAGAGCAGAGTACAGTACAGTAGAGTACAACAGAATTCTAAAGAGTCGAGTAGAATACAGTAGATACAGTAAATTACAGTAGAGTAAAAGTCCTCTTACCCTCCATGTGCCCAGTCCCAGCAGGGGCATCTGTGCTCCGGTGTTGAGTGTGATGGACGTCATGATGAGGTTGTAAATCTCTGCTGCTGAATCTCGAGTTCTCCACTGTGACCGAGTGAGCAGTCTGCTGTTCAACACGGCCAGCTCTCCAGATTAAAAGGGAAAACCAGGCTGAGTTCAGCGTGTGATAGGTGGTGCCTGCTGAGGGAGGAGTCGGCATTCCAACATCAGTGAGCTTCATTGTGCAGCATGACTTAACAAAATCCCAGCAGCTGCTGGTCACCTTCACCCTAGCCCAACAAACCAAAAAACCAACACTGCTGCACGGACAAGGTCAAGCACAGCAGCTATCAGCTGGAACAACTTCACAGAAATAACTTCCCCACAGTCCCTATAAAACAATGAAACCAGAATCACAGTCAGGATTATTTACCATGTTGGTTATAAAGAGTACAGGGACTTTGAGTCTGGTCGCTGGTCTCTCTCTAGAACTACAAACAAAATAGACACAATCAGACAGATCAATATACAATACAATCAAACAGATCAATATACGACACACAATGAGCACCAAATAGTGGGCAATACACAATACAAAATACACAAGACAGTTTACTAGACAGCATTCAAAAGAAAATATAAATTACAATTGACAGGCCAACGCACAATACGATATACAATATGAAAATCAAATCCTACCAAGAGATGGTGGGTTCATATCCTACCTCCAGCACTACCACCACTGGGCCCCTGAGCAAGACCCTTAACCCCAAGCTGGGAGACTGTCCCTGAAATTAGGGAAAGGAAGTCACTCTGCATACGAGCCTGCTAAATTCTGTCAAATGTAAATGTAAAAATCAATTATATAGTACAAAAGAAATTACTCTTTTACCTCTAGTTTAGAGTTAATATTTTATAGACTATTTATATATGCATATTTGTTCTTTGTACTCCGTAAACACCAGAGCCACATCATCTCATCTCTCTGCATACTGTATATGTCTAAGAAGATAATAACGTTTATTTTGACTTTGACAATATGCAATATACAGTACAAAACATACAATACAATACAGTACAGTACACAAGCAATGTGCAGGATGTACATGTACGTGAAAGGTACAGTATATGTTGAATTAATATAAACTTACAACTTACACAAGTGACAATGAGAGCCATCATTCTCATAAACCTCAAATATTAAACTACAAATGTCAAGGATAAATATAAATCTAATGTTTTATTACAACATATAAATATTGGGTTCGGATGGAAAAGTGAAGTAATGTTGGTCAATTTTGAGTAGCAGAGAAGGAAGAACACTGTTTTATGTTTATGTGCATCATGCAATCTTTCTGGACTTTCTTAGTAATTATTTGATCAGTAATATGCAATCCCTCATAAATTCACAAGCTAATGGTGACTTTGCATTAATGATGCTGAGTCACATTATGACTGTTAACAATGGTCAACCTGGCCCTTCTGTAAGGATTAGTCACACGTCCTGTGCTCTCTCGTTTGTGAGGTCTTATCTATCTCTAATCTTAACTCAGTTTAGCTGCTGAAAGCAGGACAGCATGAGATTCTGTGGAATATACAGTATTTGGTACTTCCTTCTGAATATACTGTATTTAAATTTTTATCAGGGATCAGACTCACACTGACTGACTGGACTTGATACTACAGTTCTCAGTTCTTAAATAGCAAAATATTTGTAATATTATATGCGTATATGTGTCGCTATTTAAGATTTTTAGACTGAGATTTTTAAAGACATTCAGCTTATTGTTGTTATGTTTTACATTAAGATTGTGAACAAATTCGTAAGCGGCCTCTCTGTACTTATGCCTATCTGACTGTCTATTTATTTATTTATTTATTTGTTTGTTTGTTTGTTTGTTTGTTTGTTTGTTTGTTTGTCTGTCCTTCCCTCAATCCATCGATCCGTCCATTACTGTTGAATAAATGATATAGTGAATGCCGTAAGTTCGCCGGGAGCTTTTATTGTGTGTTTGGGACTTTTATGTTGAAAGGCATGTGTGCGTGTTGAGGGCGGAAGTGTTAGCAGGTGAGTAGCTGCAGGTCTCCAGGTTGTAGTTCCGCTGCTGTATCGCGATCAGACCACATTCATCACATTATCCCCTGCAGCTGCTCCTTCACCATGATGCAGTTCATCGTGAGTATTCGGCCTCTATTCAGGGTGTAGTGTAGGGCTGTGCTCTCGGGGTGTGTGTGTTTAGCGCTGTAGCTGTGTCTGTTAGCCACGTTAGCATGATAGCATGATAGCGGTGTGTGTGTGACGTTCGATCCGATTGTTACAGCAGTTTGTTTATTACACTCTCATGTCATACACTTACTCATCAGGAGTGTGTTAATGTTCAACACAATGACACGATCACACACCGAGTGGAAACACACTCACTACTCTACTCGCTAACGTGTGTGTGTGTGTGGTGTGTGTGTGTGTGTGTGTGTGTGTGTGTGTGTAAAGTTTGTTTGTGTGTGTGTTTGTGTGTGGGGTGTGTTTCTTGTGTGTGTGTGTGTGTGTTTGTTTGTGTGTGTGTGTTTGTGTTTGTGTGTGGGTGTGTGTTTTGTGTGTGTGTGTGTTGTTGTGTGTGTGTTTTGTGTTTTGTGTGGGGGTGTGTGTTGTGTGTGTGGGTGTGTGTGTTTGTGTGGGTGTGTGTTTGTGTGTGTGGTTGTGTGTGTGTGTGTGTGTGTGTGTGTGTGGGTGTGTGTTTGTGTGTGTGTTTGTGTGTGTGTGTGTGTTTGTGTGTGTTTGTGTGGTTGTGTGTGTGTGTGTGTGTAAAAGTGGTGTGTTTTGTGTGTGTGTGTGTGTGTGTGTTTGTGTGTGTGTGTGTGTGGGGGTGTGTGTGTGTGTGTGTGTGTGTGTGCTTGTGTGTGTGTGTGTGTGTGTGTGTGTGTGCGGGGTGTGTGTTTGTGGGTGTGTGTGTGTTTGTGTGTGTGTGTGTGTGTGTGTGTGTGTGTGTAAGCTTTGTGTGTGTGTGTGTTTGTGTGTTTTGTGTGTGTGTGTGTTTGTTTGTGTGTGTGCGTGTTTTGTGTTGGCTTCACTTTGGGCAACGGGTTGATGTATCTCGCGGCTTCAGAACTACGAGGTATCATCATCATCATCATCACACACACACACACTTGTTGGTCCAGTTGGTGTAATGGAGGGAGTTGTCCCTGTTATCAGAAGGCTGTCATTGGTTCAAGTTCTGGACCGGAAAAGGTACCAGAAGTACTAATGAGCAAGTAACCACCACCAAGCACCTGCTGCCAGAGGTGGCTAAAAGCTGCCCACTGCTCCTTCACGGATGGGTCAAATGCAGAGCTCACATTTCACTGTAGTGCACTGTGTGCTGTGCTGTGTTCACAATCACAAATAATCACTCACTCACAAGATGCAGGAGGAGCCACGCCACACTCAGCTCATGCACCAGAAGTGCACAATAGGGGATGCACAAAATGGAATTATAGACCATGCTGAACTTTCTAATGGTTTTAAAAGGTAGGATTTAGGACCTACAAAATAAAAATAAATTTGAATTTTTTCAGATGTTACTTTTAATAATAAATAATATTGCTGATACATGTGGGCGTAATTATTACATTGTTTTACCCAGGTAAAACAGTATTTAAGCCGGCATTTCTCTACAGAACAGAGAATAATTTCAGTTGCCCTCAAAAGAGTATTCACAACTTATTCATTGAAACTAGTATCAGGATTACATTTTGGGATCAACCCACATTCCCCATCCCTATTGATAACAATAGTTGTTGCAGCCCCAAAACAGTGCTGAGGGGTGCAGAGAAAGGGTGTCTTGTTATTTCCTCCAACACAAGTTTCGGGCTGATGTTTACTGCTCTTCCTCGTAGTGTCCTATACTTCTAGGTTCCAAACATTGC
>JAVGVS010000284.1:387500-421895 GCA_032718565.1 Distichodus sexfasciatus
TTTGTCACACATAGTGACTAGGGATGGGTATCATTTGAATTTTTTCGGTTCCGGTTCCGGTTCTGCTTAATCGATTCCGGTTCTTATCGATTCCCTATTTCGATTCCACAAAGGTAAGAAAAACAAAAAAAGAGGACAGCTGTTTAAATAACAAAACAAACTCTATTCAGGATGATTCAAACCAAACAGTCAACTGATTTGTTAACCATAAATGCAATTTAACAGTTCTTGTTGAGGAAAATTTGCATATCTGCTTTTTCTGGTGGTATTTGTGATCTTTCTGGGCATACAGTGTCCCCTGCAGTTGAGAAAAGTCTCTCACTAGGGGCTGAGGAGGCCTGCACACATAAATATGAAAAAGCTTCCTCTCATAGCACAGGATATGTGGATCTGTTGTTCCACCACCAGGCAGCAGGGTCATCAGATGTCCTTGTTGGCCCAGCAGATGCGGTGTTTAAGAACCTATTTACAGAACCGAAATGTAAAAAACGAGTGGGTACCCGGTACTGGGTATTTTCGAATCGGTTCTTATTTGGAACCTAATTTCGGTTCCCGTCCCTAATAGTGACCCTGATAAGGATTCAGTGGTTCAGATAATGAATGAATGAATCAGTCAATCAATCAATAATATCAATATGTAGAAGGGCCTGTAAAGATGCGGGCTCAAATCCTGCCTCCAGCACTACCACCAGTTGCTGCCTTAAATATATATAGTGAAATGATGTTCCTAAAACACATCTTTATATTATGAACAGTAACTGTACGTGTGCATATTATGGAATAACGTTGTATGGTGAAGTGCATTGTGGTTTTTTGTTGTGTAATGGACATGCAGGTCGTTATAAAGATGAGGTGCAGGTGAGATGTGCTCCAGGTTCAGGGCTGGAAAGCTGTGCTTGTGTTGGTAGTTGAGCTTCCAGTTCAGACCACGTTTGTGTTCCTCCTTCTGAATACTTGGTTATCTGATTCAGGTGCAGCTCAACTGGAATAACAGGATTCCTACACAGTATGGAAAGTGATTAAATAAAACTCCAGGTATGGACATTAGAGAATAGAGTAGGGAGAAATATTACTGTTTCCAGACTTTTGCCCCCTAAAATATAGGCTAAAGTTTGTGTAAAATCTTTGTAGTGGAGTGTGTGTGATGTGGTTGTGTTGAGTCAGTGTGTACTGACGGCTTGGTGTGCCTGCCTCCAGTTTGTACACTGATATCTGTATGTTTTCTCCTCATAAAGGGGTTTCTTTCCTGTGGTCATCGGCTTCATCAGGAGGATACCGGTCATCGGCTCCTTACTCAATCTGCCCTTCATTAGCGGGGTGAGTATGCTGCACGCTTGCCGCACTAGCGCAACTCCAGCTGTGGGAAACTCCTGCACTGCATCATAGATTGTAGGTGCTCCTCAAAGACGCTGGGCTTAGTGTGGCTGTGATATTTCTCTGAAATCTTTCATGTAGAGGTTAGTCAATTTGTACGACACAGTCAAGACTGGGGGTTCAAATCCCACAAACCACCGTTAGTCCCCCGAGCAAGACGCTTAACCACAAGGTACTGCAGAGAGACTGTGACGTGCGGTCTGAACGTAACCCGCTCTACAGCATCCGTCAGACACTCGTATCCTGAGCAGCTTCCTAACCTCGAATTCCGGGAACAGTGTCCCTGCAGCAACTTGGGGTTAAGGACTCAGCGGTGGTAGTGTCAGAGGTGGGATTTGAACCCATAACCTCTTGAGTGTCCAGAAGCGAGCGTCCTACCACTAGACCATCACCACTCAAAGTCATCGTAAGTGACCGCAACCCTGTATTCATGACCATGAGATTGGGATTCGAATCCCAGAAACCACTGTTGCTTCCCTGAGCCCCAAGCTGCCGCAGGGAGAGCGTTCCTGTAGTGATGGTCAAGTGGTTAAGACACTCGCCTCTGGACCACGAGGTTGTAGGTTCAAATCCTACCATCCGTGAATACGACCTTTAACCCCAAGTTGATCTCAGGAAAAATGGACGTGGCTGTGGATAAGAGCGTCTGATAAATGTGGTAAATGCAGTGCTGAATTGAGGCTGAACGTAGCACAGTTGAGTTCATCTGGGATCTCGACTCGAGCACAAACGTGGGCTTGTCTGATGATGTCTGATGACTTCACTTCTGCTTGTTCTCACCGTGACACACTGAGAGCAGACTTCTTGTTTCCTGAGTGTCGGTTTTAGCATGTGTCTGTTTCTTTTCCAAGCCTTCGTAAGGTTGAGTGGACAGTCACAATCTCGGTCAGTCGCTCGCTTGCTGCCCGCCCTGCATGTGAGCATGACCCACACCCGCTCGCCCACCCCCCCCCAGATCCCCCTCCGTGTTGCTGGTGGTTGTGTAGTGCTGAGTAGGACTGGACCATGTCACCTCAACTAATGAAGAGCTATTTAGGTTTCAGGTCTTTTAGTTCGTTACATTAGTAGCTAACACAGTGCACGTTATCAGCTTTGCTTTTGGGAATCGCGCTCCTGAATAAGCGTGTTTTCAGTGAATTGTCCAGTCCTAGCATTGGGGCAGATTTGTAAATGTCCATGTGCAGCTTTAAAATGTAATATGTGCAGTATATACTGTACAAAATGCAGTACGTTTTCAGTGCAGTGTGAGTGTTGAGCTTCGTGACGTGGCTTGTGTCAGGACCCCGTCATTTTACCTCCTCACGGCTTTCACATCAAAACCAGTTTACTTGAGGGAAACCAAGACTGACCACTGCTTCTCTTTTCTTTTCCAGTGGGCGGACAAAGCAGAAGGGAGCAACTCCATGGTTTAGTAGAGACTGTGCTGATCTTTTCTTATTTATGATGGATTTTTTAAAGCTTTGCTCTTAAATGGTCAAACCAAAACGTCCTGGACGCTTCCCTTCTGGCACAAGGAACTGCTTTAAAGCGGACAGAGGATTTAAAAATTCATGTCGTTAATGCCAAGTCCTTATGTTTTTACGTTTTTGGGGTCTCTGGGTCTTGGACAGTCGGACCTGACGGGACTCCACTCGTTCCTGCTCATCACTACTTTTCCTGCAGCCTTTTCTCTAGTGGAGGTGGATCATCGGGAGCCGGTTCCGCTGCCTGTACTTTACCAAATATAGACAACTTCAAAACATGGCTTTACTCTTAAACTGGGACTGAACTAAAGAGTGCGACGTTGAGATTTTTGTGGCCTCTCCAGGGTGAGAGACGCGAGAGACACTAAATACACAGTCGGGGGGAAGAAAATGAAAGAGTGAATATTGCACCATTAATAAACGCAGGTCCAACAGGTCACTGGTGCACAGCTGCTGGTCATTTATGAGTTCACCGTGTGTGTTTTTAGGTAGATGGAAGATACAAGTTTCTTAGCATGTGCCCACAACGTCAAGAATGAAATACTATTCCAGTAACGGCAGATTAAAATGTAATGTTAGAATAAGGGAAAATGACTGAAAGGTAAAAGAGAAAAGGTTAGTAAGAGGTAAACGAGAGGACAGGCGGAAATTTGCCAGATGTGTGTGTGTGTGAGGACCGCTGGGTTTGTGAGGATGGCGTCTCACAACTAAAAGGTGCTTTTCTAGAAACGTGTCACGAGTTACTAACAATAGTGAAATGTTCTGTTCATGCTCGACTCTGCCTTCGCGCTCGACTCATGCTAAGGCTCTGTTTTTGCCCGATATACATGTCAGTAACTCAATAATAATTAGTGCTAAAAATGTGCTGAAGCATCAGGCTGGACGGGGAAATCATCAACTCAGACAGCAGGGTTGCTTTAGTCAGATAACTGACATCTAGTAGCTCATCATCATCAGCTAATAATGAAGAACACTGGCGCCTGAGCGTAACTACTGCTGTTTTAATGCTGATAACATGCTAACAAACAGCTGATGAAGTTTAACATTCTGCCTGAGACGAGGAGACCAGATGAGCTGAGACACTAACAAGATCTGAGATCTCACCAAGTAGTGATCCTGCAGCAGTGTAGCACAACTCTCATAACTGATCACTGATTATGAATGATGTTAAAACTGTCTCCAACCTCATTAACAACCTGATTATGAATCATTTATGAACTTTGATAACAGTCTCATTATCAAGTGGTCACTGGTATTACTTACGTCTTGTCACTATTGGAGTCACACACAGTGGGCAGTTGGTAGTGTAGGGTGTTCACCTGATGAGCAGAAGGTCGCTGGTTTGAATCCCAGAGTCAAGGTACCACTGAGGTACTCATGAGCAAGGTACTGCTCCTTTACGGGTGGGTCATATGCAGAGCTCACGTGGTTGTGGTGCGCTGTGTTCACAATGACAACTACACACACACACACGCATAAAAGCACCTTCACACACATGCAAATGTAAACACTAGGGACGCATGATATGGGAATTATTGGCTGATGCCAATGTCTGATATTTTTCATGCTGATGCTGATAAATGAGGAAGGCAGAGTCAAGATATTTTGCTCACCAAAGTTCCAAAGAAAAAAATAACACCATAGTTCTGACATTTCTAACACAGCACCAAGTCAAGTGAGCGTGAAAGCAGAGTGGAGCGAGGATGGAGCATTTCCAGCGTAGTGCACAACATTTTAACAAAAAGTCACTTCCCTCCCTATGTAGTGTACCAAGTCAAATAGGGCGTGTGTGACACTCCATGTGCACTACCTAGTGTGTAGAGAGCCGTTAAACTACAACCCCGGCTATTTGCTGAGATGCATACTACCACATAGAAGAGTATGATAAGAGCACCTTACCTACCATACTATTAAGTGCAGTAGTACACGGCTCGGGACACGGCCCATGTGTGAGCTCACATTCACTAAGTGAAGCAAACACACAGTTTAGTAGTTAAACATGTTTCACGTGTGCAGCAGAGTTGAGCGTGAAGACCAGAGATGTTGCTGGTGAACGTTCCACTGCGTTATCAGAATTTTACCACAAAACAACACCAGACATTTGAAGACAGAAGACGTGTTCATTATAAAATCCCACCTCGGACTCTGGACATGCCGGACACAAGCGCTACCTTTCACAAGCACAATACGTGCAGCATCAAATATCAGCTGGAAATATCAGCAAATCTAAGCATCGGTCCGACACCAGTATGATACCGATTTTATCGTGCGTCCCTAATAAACACATATAAACACCAACACATGAACGTGAACAGAAACAAAAACGTAAATGCACATAACACACACACACACACACACACACACACACACACATAAAAACACCAACATGAACACACTCCCACAGATATACACACACACACACACACCTCTGTCCCGCAGCGCTTCCGTGTGTGTGCTTTAAGACTCGAGTCCTTCCCCCGGATTAATCAATGTGTTCTGACCTATTACTGTAGACGATGTTCATTAAACATCACACACACACACACACACACACACGGCCGAGCTACACAGTATAAAAGCCCCCAGCGCTGCCACCACTCCTCCAACCTGACCTCCACCTCCCGCTCTCCATCACTTGTCTGTGCTGAAGCTGAGGAGGACGCTGCTGACCATGAGAGTAAGTTCTTTATTCCTACTCTCACAACTTTCTCATTAGAACATGTCTCCAGCAGGATGGAGCAGTGTGTGTTTGAGGTTCTGGTTCTGGTTGTCAGGCTGTAAAGACGCTGGTCTCTCACACGCTGGTGCTGCTGCTGCTGGCCGCCTTCATCTCCATCGCCTGCAGCGCACCCCAGGTACCCACACTTACACTCTCTCTCAGACACACACACAAGCACACACACTCAGATGTTTAGTCGAGAGTGTAATTCTCAGATTTAACCTCGAAGTGATAGTTCGGCCTCAGCAGGTGATGTCTGTGTGTGTGTGTGTGTGATTCTGTTTAAATGTGTATTTTAAGGAAACATTTTTTTTTCTATGTATTTAAATTTTTTAGATTTAGTTTCTTGTAACTTTGCTCTGTTTTGTGTTCATTTCTATTTGCACAGACTCTTTTATCATCTTTATTTTAAACGGTTCACTTCTGTTTCTATTGAAATTTGTTAAGGCTGCATTTTACTGTTATTATATTATACTTAACGTTAGCATGTGATAAATACAGCATCTTTACTCTGTGTTGCAGCGCCGGAACTGGACGCCGCAGGCGATGTTGTACCTGAAGGGAACACGTAGGTCACAATCCAAAAACTAACCCACTTTAAAGCTCTTTATCAGCGGACGTGTGTGTGTTCGATGAGAGTTTTTGGGAATGTGTTTTTTGCAGAAGGTCGGCGCTTCGTGTCTGAGGACAGGAACGAGGGAGACGTGTACGACACGCTGCACCTGGGTCCTGCTCGCTTATTTAGTTTGAGTATAATGATGCCTGGTGAGAGTTTTAGGGAAAGCTGAACCTCGCGCTCTCTCTCTCTCTCTCTCCATCCTCAGAGAGCCGGAGTGAGAACAGGGAGAATCTGAGCGTGTCGAAAGCTGCTACTGTCCTGCTGCATTTCCTCCAGCAAGCCAAAGACGAGGGAGGTGAGTACAAACTACCATAACGCCTCAACTGCTGGACTATAACTGATCTAATGTGTGTTTTTACAACATCATCTTACAGCTGCTTTCTCTGTTTAACTGCTCTTTTGTCTTGCTGCTTGTTTAGTTGCTGATTTCATTCTCAGTGTAAAGTGATTCGAACTGCATTTAATGTATGAAAGGTGCTGACTAAATAAAGATGATTAATATCTTTATGTTTGTATTCACTACATGTATTTAAATGTTGATACACAAACTGATACTAAAGTCGTTTAGTTTAGTTTTGCTCATGTCAAATCGCATGAGCAAAACAGCTGATGTGAGCTCTCTCTCTCTCTCTCTCTCTCTCTAGGGGAGGATAATGGCTTGTTTTTTCAAGACGTCCCAGCCTGGAAAAGAGACTACTTCTGAAAGATGATTTGTGTAAATTTGACAGATTTGTACAGTTTTCAAGTTTTACTGCCGTGAACCTTTTTAAAAAGTGCAACTGAATTAAGGGCTGAGTGCATGCGGTCCGAATTAAAATGGCTTTGCATTCACAGCTGCTATCGTGTGTGTGTCTTGGTTGTTGGTCAGAGGTATGGCTTTGCAGAAGAAACTACACTATTATTTGTTTATTTATTGGGTTATTGTTTAACCTGCAGTGGTTCAAAAAAAAGTATTACCACATTAAAATCAATTCCCATTTAACAGACGCATGCACTGTTTTTGAAAGAGTATAATTCACTTTCTCATCATGGTGCTGCACTGATGTGGTACCTATATGTGATATGGGTGTGATACTGCCTCACGCAGCTGGACGTGGTAAAGGGGTTCGACGCTGGGTTGACCTACAGGAGCAAATTATTCTAATAAACTCTAAGTGTTTCTAGGTTTGTGCACTGGGTCCTGTGGTAAAGTTGGTTTAAAGCTGCGTCACAACTTTTTCACCACTAAACGCAGCATTTTAAACTCCGTGCTCGGTTCTGTGTGGGCAGCAGTGCTGCAGTAAAGTGGTCTTAATGTTCCACACTGGTTTGATATTGGTGCTAAACCAAGCTCCAAACTCCAACATACTGATAGGATAGTGAGCAGAACAAGCAAGACAACACACTACAAACCAAACGTTGATCAAATCCCACCATTCTGCTGTTTAATGTGCTGAACTACACCAGGTCTTACTGGAGATCTCACTGTTCCTGATGCTGTTAGTGCTGCAGTGTTAGGGAGCGTCACTAAATCACACAAATCCATTATACACAGTCTCCACAGTCTCCTCCTCACACAGAAATATACTGATTATTCATCACACACTGATATCAGATTGACACTCTGATCAACACAAACCTAGAGCACAGGTATCGGTATCGGAACTGTAAATGTTGTATCGGTGCATACGCAGTCTCTACACTCACAAACGCGTGACGCAGAGCGAGTCCAGCAGGAGAGCTTGGTGTGAGATGTTGAGCGTCTAGTTGGCGTTTTGGCCCGGCTGCTTCTTCTTGCCCTGCGGAACTGCCCCCAGCGTGAAGGGCGTCTTGATGTTGAGGCGGTCGCGCTCGGCCTCTTCGTCCTCGTCGTAGGGCTCGTGCTCGTCCTCATCCTCGTCCTCAGCATCACTGTGGTGGGGGGTGGAGTGGAGGGAGGCCGATGGAGAGGGGGGAACAGAGGAAGGACGAGGGTAACGAAATCCCTGCGTCTGAATACACACACACACACAATTATTGGAGTGTTTTTTGGGAGGTTACATTAGAGGATGTAAACAACAACCAGGACTCAGTGTGTTATCAGTTTAAGCCAGTAATGTTCATGAAGTAGATGAAAAATTACGATTCTTAATTTTGGAGCCTGTTCACACGTATGCGGATATTTTTATAAACACATTTTTTAAAATACATTTGGGCCTTTAGATTACGTTAGAGTTTTAGTCACCTCACACGTATATTTTTTAAAAACAGCCTCCAAAGTGAAGATTTTTCAAAACGCTGGATTCTGTGGATGTGTGAACAAAAAAAGGGATTAAAAAATACGTATTAATAAAAATATCCACACATGTGAACAGGCCCCAACCCCCTTAGGAGTCTCAGTAGGGGTTGAGCAATTATCATTTTCACAGTCATGGCCATTGTTTAAACTGATATGCTGATGAAATTAATGAAATTAAAATGTACAGGTTTGGCTCTGACGCAGCCGTCTGATTGGTTAGCCGTCAGCCGTTTAGCATATCCACTCTGAGGGCTGAAGACACTGCACTTATGGTAAGAACACGATGACAAGTTAAACATGCTAAAAGGTGTTTAAATTAGGTTTTGTGTTGGCTTTTGTTCTATATTTTAACAGTAATATTCATTTTACAGCAGACAAAGTACATGGCGTCAAGATATTGCTTATTGCTCTTCTGGATAAGTACTAATGGTTATCAATATCAATCATGATAAAACCACATCGTTTCACCACTAGTGCCAAGTTCCTGCTCAAAATAAAACCACCATGAACTTTTGGGAAGAAAGTGATAAATACAGCGGTGAGAAAATATCACTAACAGACTAACAATGAGCCTTGTGCGCAACATTAGCTCCGTGTTGGTTAAACAGGTGACCTCTCTCCCGGCGTGACGTCGCTACTGGGAACAGTAACTTTAACACCGATAGCGGGAAACCTCTCTGTCTGTGGTTACTTTTACACACACACTTTCAACAAACTTTTACAGCAGATGTCTGCAGGAGCTCCCCCGCATCTCTGCATCCGATGTCCACCAGATCTGCAAGTGGTCAACAACACCAGACAGCAGGCTGGACAAAGGTTTTGGGTTATATGCCTCCTCTTACATGGACAACTATGAGGTTACGTGTTAGCAGCTAGCTAAGTTACCTCAGTTAACGTTACCCGAGTTCTGTGTGTTGATAGAAAACTTGTTTGGTATTTTTACTGATTTACGTCCGTTATGTAGTTTATCACAATCAACCAAGCACACCTTAGCTAATCCTAGCTGCAGACTGGTTAATTCACTGTAAAAGTAGGTCTGAGTTGACATAAGTGTAGTGATATAGTAAGTTTAGCTCAACAAGTTAATGCTAACTCATCGTAACGCCGGCTGGCAGAGGCTGCTGTTATTGAGCGTGTGTTTCATTGAGTTTGTTCTGACTTTTGATGAACGTGTTGTCACTCATTTTTCACCAGCATCAAAGACTGGATTACTATAGTTCAGCATTCTCAGCAATCTAATGAAACACAGACACTAATGCTATTATTAACTTTAGAAATCTATTAACTGTTTTTAAAAAGACTGGGGAACCCACCGTCATTCATCAGACTGGACTGAGGTGAAAAGCAGAACTATCTACTGTAACTCTGTATTCCCGTTCAAACGTTGGACATTCCGCATATGGCCCATATTGAGTGCCACAAAAAGGAGGCAATAAAGTTATTTTAAAGCTCCAGGAAAATGTTGACACCGCTTTAAAAACTGAGGCTCTTAAAACAAGTCACAAAAATATGTAAAATGAACATTTTTTGCCATTATTCATGGGTAACGCTATGTTTAGGACTGAAATTGTCCCCTTGAGGTTATAACAAGCGTAATATCACGTTTACACCGCTGTTTACCTGAGGAACAGGTTCATACTCACCCCTTCTTTTAAAATAACATTCTGAGATGGTGGTTTCATCTTTAAATGACTAAATAATCACTACAACAAGTACAAAACACAGTGATAAAAGACTGTGTCCTATGCAGACATTCTCACTGTTGGTAATTACTTGTAATCATGTGTAATTATTTCTTAATGATGAAAATATTGAATTGAATCACATGGACAGACTAATGATCTTCAACTGAATTAAGCACACTGCCGTCAATAATCTAAAAAGAAATCAATATCTGTAATTTCCCACAATATCTGGAATAATTTGCTGAGATCAATAGCAGTATTTATGCAGTAATGTGAAATCAATTTCATGCTGAACTGATGACACCTAATATACAACAATCCTGCAGAGACCGTTCTTATTGACTGATGTGTTGAAAGAATTGGATGGGATGTGACAGGAGTGAGGACGACAGCTCACCAGTGGAGGAGTGAGAGAGTCCATCTTGAAGCGGTCAGGAAACGCCCTGCTGAGGGCCAGGTGTCGGGCGTGCATGTAGAACTGCAGCACAGAGAGAAAACTGGTTTTACTAGGATACTGTTAGCAGACAAGAACAGCAGAAGCATGTGGATAAATGTGTGTAAACTCATGTAACATTTGTTTTTAAAAATGAAACCAAAAACCAAAACTAAAAAAAATGACCAATATTTCCCTAAAACTGAAATTACAAAAGCAAAACGAGAGCTGCCTCGCCGCAAGAAACACCCGTGTGATGCTCAGGTTTTGTAGCTGTGACATGAAAACTGGTCGAGTAGAAAGACTTTGATTAAAATGCATTGAAGTGAGAAAGAACGAAGGATGATTTCAGTAAGTAAAAGACGAGTGTGAGGGGAAACAGATTGAGGTGTGTGTTGGGTGAGGTGGTCTGATGTAAGAACCATGTTGACCGTCGTGTGAAAACAGGCTGCGGGAAGCTCTCTCAAATCATGTGTGTTCCTAAAGGGAGGAAATGAATGTGTTCCTATGGGAAAAATAAACGACAGGAAGAAAGGATCATAAAGATGAGTGCAGGTCATGACAATTACAGATATGAAAAGAGGCCCATGAGCCCTCAAATCATGTCCAGTCATGTTGGCGGCTTGACGGCGGCCGCACAGTAAAGTGCTGAAACTTGAGCTCCGTGTTAGTCTATGGGAGAAAAATGGATGGAAAAATGGACAGAACTCATGAACGAGTGCACGTATCAAAACCATGCACACAAGCACCCCACACCGCTATAGACTGTGGGAGAAGCAGCGGTCAGAACAAGTGTGTGGAATAACATGATGCTCACCGCAGTCTCATAATAAAGAGTCATTACCTGGTCTCACATTTTACACCTACAATAAAGTGGAAAAATGCATTAATAGAAAACGTATTCCATTTTGTTTTATTTTGGGCTCCAGTTGCCTGATCCAGAAATGAGTGTTATACTGGTAGATAAACTGCACTTTTTACTGCTCATGAGAATACATTTTTACACTTGTAAACACTCACGTCCGAGACACACCACTTGCATTCACATCCACTTGTGTGCTCGTTCCTCAACCAAATTTCAGCAGATTTAGTGAATTTAATGGACATGAGAATCAGCAGAGCAGGTGCCAGAAGCTTGCGTGAGGATTGTGTTTTGCTGTATTTCAGTGTCTGCTAAATGCTGTAAAGATCATTTCCAGTGATGTGTGTTGTTGTAAACAGGGCTGTGTAAAATCCAAAACTGAATTGAGAATGATTCATGAATCCCAGTTCAATTCATGAACGAGTTGAATTTTGAATTGAGGCAGCAAACAGGATGCAAAATGTCAATCTTAATTAAAGGAAGTTAAATTAAAATTCCTTGAAATTCAAATAAATTCACACAAGATATTATTTAGGTGACGTTTCACAATAAAATAGCATTGTGCACTGCAAAAAATTAAAATCTGTACAAGTGTAATTGAGCATTTTAATGTTGTTACACCATTTTTTGGATTTATTTTCTTGGTAAGACTGAATATTGTTTAGATTATTTGACTTGTTTCAAGAAAATGTATCTTGAGTTATCCTACCTAGGTAACACAACTAATTTTGAGCAGTTTTTTCTTAAAACAACCTACATTGGTAAAGGAGCTGTGTTAACAGGTAGACTGTAAGTATATTTTTACTTGTTTCAAGAGAATTGGAGAAAAAAACTAGTATATTCTGCTTAATTTAAGTTGTGTATGCTTAGTCTTGGAGTATTTTTTTCTTGTTTTAAGAAATCTTAGCAAGTGCAATTTTCTTGCTGCACTGGCAGATAATTTTGCTTGAAATAAGTATTTTTTTTCCAAAATGGTAAATTTGTTCTTATTTTTAAAAAGGCATTTTTTGCAGTGTGAATATTATTATTAAAAAATATTATTGTGTGTATAAATATTCTACACGGCGCGTAGTGTGAACTGCTTGTAAAATGTCATTTTATTGACACAAACGTGCCATTCATAGATTCATTTCTGTGATATGTTTAAATGCTAAGATTGCAATAAATACAATTCTCATTATTATTCTCAACGCATTATGTCCAGGGCAACTGGAATCATTTTCAGAATTAAATGTATGTTTTAAAATACAAACAAATTATTTCTTTTAGTTGTGTGACTGAATGGAATTTATTTGAATTACAATGAATTTAATTCCACTTCCTGTCATTCCAAATCAATTCCTATTCAGAGTTATGAGTTGAATGGAGATCAATTCTAAAATTCTGAATTTTGCACAGCCCTTGTTGTAAATCTCCCCGTGTGTGACAGGAGGCAGGTGTGAGGCGTTGGTGGTGCGTTGTGGTCTTCTGACCCGGCCCAGGTATCTCCAGTCCAGCAGGTCGGAGAGGCGCTCGGTGCGGTTGCGCTGGATGATGCGCTGGCGTCTGGACTGCTGACAGAAGCTGAACATGAACTGGGTCAGCTGGTTACACGACTCCTCTGCTGAACGGAACCGCCGGTCCACAATGTAGATCCCTGTGGGGAGAGGGTCCAGATCCAGAACAAAAGGCATTAGAACTTCCCTCAGGATTAATAGAGTTCTTTATCTTTTATATCACGATAACGATGCCACACTTCTACACACATCGCCATAAAGACGGCACGTATCCATATCCCTGGAGCCAACTGCACTCCTTTTCAACATTCCTGAAGACGTTTCAGTTCTCATTTAAAAGCCACCTTCAGTTGGTCGTGTAATAATTAGGGAGTTGGTCCCGTGATCAGAAGGTCGCCAGTTCAAGTCCCAGATCAGTAAAGGTGCCACCGAGGTACTGTCCCCAAGCACTTATAGCGAGCTGCCCACTGTTCCTTCACGGATGGGTCACATGCAGAGCAGTGTTCACAAATAATCACAGTGTCATAAGCCATTTAAGTGAGTGATTATTAGTCGTTGTGAACACAGCACAGCACACAGGTCACCACAACCACATCTGACCCGTCTGTGAAGGAGCAGTGGGCAGCTGATGTGCAGCACCCAGGGAGCAGCGCATGCTCATGAGTACTTCAGTGGGACCTTTACTGGTCCGAGACTTGAACCTGCAACCTTCTGATCACAGGGTCAACTCCCTGACCATTACACTACCCACTGCTGCGTGATAAAGTCTCACCGTAAGCTGAAGGGTCTGAGATGTGTTCCTCCATGAAGCAGCCAAAACCAGACAGGTTGGTGGTTACACTCGGAATCCCCATCACCGTACACTCACCTGCGCACACACACACACACACACACTCTGTACTCTGAACTCTGCTCCAGGATGATTTACCGTACACACAGTTAGCTCGTATGCATTTGCATTTACACTGTTGAAAGGTGTAGTTACACTGTTGTCTAGTGGAGCTTTGTACCTTTGTTCATGACTTTGGAAAATCTCAAAATCCTGTAACTGTTGCATTCAGAGTTAAATGTACAACAATGTGCCTACTCTGTCAACAACACCCTGAATGTGTAGGTAAAATAGCTTATGAAATCACAGTCATCACCAACAATGATATTTTCACATTAACCACGACACATTTAACAGCAAACTAAGATTTCAGTTCAGCACCAAATTCAAAAAGTTATGTTACCGTCAATGTTTTACTCTATTGTTGAAGTTGAGGCTTTTACATTTAAGGTGTGAATGTCATTCTAAATGCACAAATAAAGAATTTAGAAAATGGTCAATATCTGACTGAGTTACGGGCAAAACCTTCTGAGTGTAGATTGTCCAAAGTAATTTATTAATAACCAGTTCCTCCAGAACTTCACGGGTCGTTATTGAGATTGTTGCAGCCTAAAATGCATGATTTTGCTGCAGCTTTTCTAAAAAGTTGAAAGTTGTGGTGTTTTTAGGTGTTTTGTTGCAATAAAGTTGCAGGAGCAAGTCAACGTTGTGAAAAAATGTGCGCTGTTGTCTCCCTTTATAATGATGCTTTAACAACCAATTAAAATGGAGGAACAAAACCTATTGTTATTAACCATTAATCATTTAGTCATTTTTGAAGGTAAACGTGAGGTGTTTCCTGCGTCTTCTAAACTTAACAAGTAAGAGAGTTGGCTGACGTATGGCTCAAAGTTGCGTGGGAAACAACAATGATTGGACAAAAATGTTGAAAAGCTGAGATAACTGGTCAAAATTGCACAGTAGTAATGAATTTGCAGGGACTGGCTGAATTTAGGTTAATAGTTGTGATCTCAACATGGTGAATTCTGGAGGATCTGATTAACTAAGAGTGTTCATTAACATTTGTTATAGAATGTGTGAGCACATGAGCATGTTATGTTTGTGTGATCCGGTAGATGTGTGTGTGTTTGTTCATGTATTTATGGCATTGTGTGGACCTTTTTGTCTCCTAAAATCACTTTTATCTGTTTTTTTGGGTTTTGTGGGGACATTTGAGAGGTCGCCATGAGGAGAAATGACTTTATAGAAAATGTGCTTGTTTTATTTGAGAAACTAAAAGAGGTAAAAGATGTGCTTTTGGTTACTGAGGTTAAGGTTAGGGTTAGGATTAGGTGTAGGTGTAGAATTATATACATCTAGTCATTATAGGAGTCTATGGAAAGACCTCACAAAGATAGTAATACAAGACTGTGTGTGTGTGTGTGTGTGTGTAACCTGGTGTGTAACCCCATGGCTCATAGTAGGAAGGAAACACTCCTAAATGACAGCCTCGTACAAACTCCTCATAGTCGAGAGGCAGCAGGGGGCTGGTGGAGGAGAGAAACTCAGGATGGAACACAATCTGCAACACACAAAACCTGCGCATCAACAGTTCATTCGTTTTTCAAATTAAAACCAAATGCAAACATTACATCACTCACTTCCGAAAGCAAGACAATAACAAGTCACTTTCCCACTTCCCATGTTGTGCCTCCAATAAAAAAAGGAAAAAAAGAAGGACGAGCGCTCATACTCCAGCTAGCCTAGATAGATATACTGTATGTTAAAGTACCAAGAGAAATTTGTCAATTTTTTCCCATAATTTCAATGCTGTTTTCACTGCAGATTTAATTTTAGACATTTGCTAAAGTTTCCATCACACAAGTAAAATTTGCAAACACAGACTTTTTAAATCACTGCATCTGTTACGTTGTCTTGAGTTCAGCAATACATATGTTATTCCTATTTAAAGTACGGTGCAAAAGTATCTGAGCACTTGGCACACTGAGCTCGCACAAGTTAACCAGGTGGAGGTCAGCAGAGCTCGGGCGTACCTTGACTCGGTCGTTGCGGCCGTTGAAGAGGCCGATGCGGCGGATGTTGCTGAGGATGGGATCGGTGGAGTCGTCCAGCATGTTGTGAGTGGTGACCGGAGGGAAAGTGTGTCTCTGCGTAGATCGGGGGTTTACAATGAAAAAGAACATGTGGGTTAAACATCGGCAATCGATACAGCCACTGATCCGTGAACAGCCTTTCCATCAGACACACAGCATAAAGAGTGTAATTATAGACGAGTACGACCACTCAAAATGATCAACACACACACACGGCAGTCTGTTTCTAAAAGGGGTTTAGACTCTGGATATAAAATAAAAAACTTCTTTAACATCTTCCACCACCTTCACGTTACAATCCTACTAACTGTTCAATGCAGGCCAGGAATTAACTTCTTTTAAGACAGAAGACACATTTACAATTTATATCATTGAGCAGACACCCTTCTCCAGAGCCACTTCCCTTTTCCTACTTTCAGGACAGTCTCACTGCAGCAACTTGGGGTTAAGGGTCACAGCGGTGGTAGTGCTGGAGGTAGGATTCGAACCCATGACCTCTTGGTACAGATGCTACTGCTTTTTTGCTCATTATTGTATAATCATAAAATTGTGAGTCAATATTTGGGCCAGTAGGTAGCGTAACGGCTAGGGAGTGTATCAGAGGGTTGCTGGTTCAAGTCCCAAACCGTTAGAGGTACCACTGAGGTACTCATGAGCAAGGTGCCAGGCCCAAGCACTGTGTGCTGTGTTCACAAATCAGTCCAACTTAAACAATGTTTTACAGTGAATACAACACATCAACACCTCACGTTAAAGGAGCACTTGATCCAAACGTCCAAACATTTAGCAAAGAGAATTTAGCACAATCCAATTTGCATAAGGCTAAATAAACTCCACTGGACAAGACATCGTCCATCATCAGCAACGTTAGCATTTTATTTGGAGATGAGATATAATCTGCGTCTGAGGCAAGGCTCGAGCTCATCCAGGAGAAATGCCTCTGCCAGCGCCGTTACGCTCATTTATTAGCCTCTTACAGATGCAGCGCTCACTACGCAAGCAGTGGCCATAAAGCTCCATCTTTAACACCCCAAAATATTGATGTAAGAATAAATCTGAGCGGAGCGGTGCTATATTGGCCCGCGGCTCCCAGCGCTGCTATTAAGTGGAGGTGAAATATATCAGAGCAGCTCCTTCCAGCTATCGACTTGCGTTTGAGAGCGAGCGGAGTTAAATTAGCTGCGCTGCAGGGGGAGGAAGGGTGTGGGGGGATCCAGGACTCCGCCACGGCTTCTGAAAGGCCGTGCAAATCATCCAGCCGCAAGTCATCTGCCCTGCAGCTGACCCCATTCATAAAAAAGGAAAGCAACACAAACACTAATGAATGAAGGAATGAATGAATGGAAGGAGGAGGAGGAGGAGGAGGAGGAAGACCAGCTCTTATTTATAAACTCCACTCACTTTTATACTCCATATACATGACTACTAGTGTTAGCAGTTTGTATTTAGTATTTATTGTCTGATGCTACTGTAATAACTGTCTACAGTACTGTATCTACTGTGTGTGTGTGTGGGTGTGCGTGTGTGTGCGTGTGTGTGCGCGTGTGTGCGCGTGTGTGCGTGCGTGCGTGTGTGCGCGTGTGTGTGTGTGTGGGTGTGTGTCTGGGTGTGTGTGTGGGTGTGTGTGTGTGGGTGTGTGTGTGTGTGTGGGTGTGTGGGTGTGTGTGTGGGTGTGTGTGTGTGGGTGTGTGTGTGTGTGTGGGTGTGTGTGTGTGTTCACTTTCACAAGAGAAAAGTATGACAAAAAATAAATAACTGTAGATGAGGTTTGTTTAGCGAGGTACAGCACCGGTAGACTGTTGGACCTCCAAATGAGTCTAGTTTTATCTAAAGACTCTAAGACTAAATCTGTAGTAGCTGGCAAAGGTTACAGTGACTGTGTGTGTTTACCTGGGAGACATTTGGTTCTGGGAGTCAGTCTTGCATAGTTTGGCTTCTCCCATCATGATGGGCGTGTCCTCCACCTCAGCATCCTGCAACACCACCAAGCACCTCATTACCTTCATCTGGTAACGATGCATCACTCTACAACCATTCAATAATCAGTGAGCACATAGCATCAACTCAAAATGAAAACACTGATCAGACATCATCCTGCATCATACTGTAACACTGAGACATCAGCCGCTTTAATCACAACTTACATTAAGCACATTAACACAGGCTGCCATGGGCTGTAGCTCAGGAATAAACATGGCAAATGATATTGTGGTTGCTTTTGTGATTGGGCCGTGGTGTGAAAGTGATGGTGTTAAACATATGATACTGACTCTAAGTCGATCAGTTGTATTGTAGCAGACTTTGTGAACACAGCACACCATCCTGATAGAACCTGTGATTTACAACTAAACTGATATCAAAACTGACATCCAGAACCTCTACTGGACAATCTTTATGATGATGTTACCAATTCCATTAATACTTATTTACAGCATATTTACAGTAAATGTTGTATAATAATGGTTAATAATAATGGAAAAGCAGGTAGAATGTTCAGTTAATTGTGATACTGATCTGATGTGATATCACCCAGCCCTAGTCCCAGCCCTCACTTGATTATTCTGTGTTTGTGAATGATGTAAAAATGAAGAGACCGATCACAGAGAGAGAGAGAGAGAGAGAGAGGGAGTGATGGAAGCAGCAAGAGAGGGAGGGAAGGAGAGATGGAAGGAGAGAGGGATGGAGAGAGAGAGGGAGGGAAGGAGAGAGGGAGGGAGGGAGGGAAGGAAGAGAGGGATGGAGGAAGGAAGGGGATGGAGAGAGGGGGAGGGAAGGAGAGGAGGGAAGGAAGATGGAAGGAGGGGGATGGAAGAGAGAGGGGGAGGGAAGGAGGGGAGGGAAGGGAGATGGGAAGGGGGATGGAGAGGGAAGGAGAGAGGGAGGGAAGGAGAGATGGAAGGAGAGAGGGATGGAGAGAGAGAGGGAGGGAAGGAGAGAGGGAGGGAAGGAGGAGGGAAGGAGGAAGGAAGAGAGGGATAGAGAGAGAGAGGGAAGGAAGGAGGGAGGGAGGAAGAGAGGGATGGAGGGGGTCCTGCGTTTTAATCCTTCCTGTGTGTTATGATCCACCCATTCATTTATAATAGATGGCACCCAGCACCTCATCCCTGTGTCACACTGAGCTGAGAGATTTACAGAGAGACAGAGAAAGAGAGAGGAGTGAAAATGACGTGAGCAAACAAGAAGAAAAGAGTCGAGCAGCGGAAAGAAAGAAGGGATGATAAATCAGGGTAAAATGCTCATAGAATCGTGATACTGATTTGAGGTGCTATCGCCCAGCCCTAAGATGGACTGACTAAGAGGGAGAAGGATGAGTGTTAAAGGGGGGATGGAGAGTGAGGGATGAATATGAAATAATGCAGGTGCAGTTGAGGTGGAGCTCTAACCCCAGTGCCAGTGTTGATGGTGGTCGTGTCCTGGTGCTGTTCTACTGGAGCTTTACTGCGATCCACGGTCAGGAAGTTACAGCCCTGTGGGGAAAACACACACACACACATGAAGTAAATTAGAGTGAGTATTCGTCATTGTGAACACAACACACTACAACCACATGTGACCTCTGCATCTGACCCATCCGTGAAGGAGCAGTGAGCAGCTGGCACCGGCAGCACCCAGGGAGCAGTGTTTGGGGACGGTAGCTTGCTCATGAGTACCTCAGTGGTACCTTTACTGGTCCTTTACCTTTACCAAACTGGCAGCCTTCACGGGGCCAACTCCATAACTGTTACACCACTGTAAGATATTAGTTGAATAAGTTTTACAAACTGCATGCTTTATGTGGAGTTTGCTCACTTTGATAAAAGGTCCACATTGCAGACATACTCTACACAAGCCCCACCTGTCCCACGTACAATAAATGCGTCATCAAATATCGGGCAAATCGAAGCATCAGAGCGAAGCTGCTGACTTAAAAACAGCAATTATGTGCCGATTCCGATATGATTCCAATATCATTGTGCATCCATTCTTGTGAGCAGTAAACATACATGATTTTCAGGTTTTAGTTTGGGATGCACAATAATATCAGTATCAGTATCAGGAATCATATCAGTATCGGTCGATAATTGCTATTTTTAAGTTATCAGTATCGAATAGATGCTTAGATTTGCCTGATATGTTCAGCTGATAGTTGATGACACATTTATTGTACCTGGTAAAGGTAGTGCTTGTGCCAGGCATGTCCAGAGTCCAAGGTGCGCGCACCCGCTGTCTTAAAATGTCTGGTGTTATTTTGTGGTAAAATTCTGATCCACGCAGTGGAACGTTCACCAGTAGAATCTCTGGTCTTTACGCTCAACTCTGCTGCACACGTGAAACATGTTTAACTAACTAAACTGTGTGTTTGCTTCACTTAGTGAATGTGAGCTCACACATGGGCTGTGTCCCGAGCCGCGTACTACACTTAATAGTATGGTAGGTAAGGTGCTCTTATCATACTCTTCTATGTGGTAGTATGCATCTCAGAGTATAGCCGGGGTTGTAACTTAACGGCTCTCTACACACTAGGTAGTGCACATGGAGAGTCATACGCACCCTATTTGACTTGGTACACTACATAGGGCGGGAAATGACTTTTTCTTAAAATGCTGTGCACTACGCTGGAGATGCTCCATCCTCGCTCCACTCTGCTTTCACACTCGCTTGACTTGGTGCTGAGTTAGAAATGTCAGAACTATGGTGTTATTTTTGTGCCAAAATTCTTAGCGTGCATTGGTCGACTCTGTCTTCCTCATTTACTAACATCAGTATCAGCAGATATACTGTAAGCATGAAAAATATCGGACATCGGCATCGGCCGATAATTCCCATATCGTGCATCCCTAGTTGTAGTTTTTGGTTTTAACAACGAATGAACAGAAAAGATATGAACAGATTTACCTTTTCTCCTTTTTACCTTTTGCACTCTTTTATCTTCCTTTTGTTACTTCATGCTTTAGTGTGTTACATGAGGGAAAACCCAAGCCTCTGTGTAAGTAGTGGTCTAGTGGTTATGATGCTCTCCTCCGCACCAAAAGGTTGTGGGTTTGAATCCTCCCTCCAGCACCACCACCACTGGGCTCCTGAGTAAGACCCTTAACCCCAAGCTTCTGCAGGGAGACTGTCCCTGTAGTAATTACCATACCTGTAAAAGTGTAGTTAATGTGCTCCAGAGTAATACAGAATAGTACATTATAAATACCATCTGCAGCTCTGTAGGAGTGAGTGAGTGTCTGACGCCATGTGTGTTGTTGCGCTGTGCAGGTGGAATGTGCAGCGGGCAGCAGTTTGCCAGGCGGGGTGTGTGTGTGTGTGTGTCTCTATGGCAGGAGCGTGGGGCACGGCTGGGGAACTAATGGCACGCCCCAGTCTGATCAGGTGCTGGCAGGGGGCAGGTGAAGTCAAACTCCAAAAATAATCCTCACTACTGCATCTGCTGCTCAGCGCGGGGTTAAACCCACATACGAACACCAACACACCAACGTGCACAATCACAGACACACGCAGGAGTCTCAGTGCGTGTGTGTGTGTGTGTGCTCAGTTATCTCTCGGAGTATCAAATTTGAGCTGAGGATAATATTAACATTATGGTGTCATAATGGTAGTAATGTGTGTTTCACAATCCTAGACTTATTTGTGGGATGAATATCAGGCTCTACAAAAAAAAATCTAAACTTTATTCAAAAGGTTTTGATAAACCTGCGTGTCTGATTTTGATCAGCTGTTGGCCATAATCATAAACATAACAACAAAAAGGCCTTCACTTAAGCACATACGAAGGTTTAGCTTTTTGAGTTAAATAACAAAAACGTGACCTTATTTCACTATATTCTAGTTTTTGAGATGAACCTGTAGATTGGGGACGGAGCAACATTACATCTGGTTAAGATATATTGTGTAATAAAGGGAACGTAATAAAACTAAAAAACAGGAAAAGTTTCATCTTTATTACTTAGCTGATGGTTTGGGGTAAAGTTTAAAGCAATGCATATTTAACGTCATTAAAAGTATAGTGAGGTGAAGGGGTGTGTGAGACTCACAGTAGTACAGGGTTCTTGTGTCAGGGCCCTCTGACTATGAACACTGCCCAGCTCCGTTTGAGAACTGGAGTGAGACATTCCCTCAAAAAACGGCTAAATGTTGGAAACACAGAGAAACAACAGAGAAAAACAGCATTTGTATATTAGTTTAAGCAAGCTGCTCTCAAAGCTCTGTTAAAATGTCACACCTACAGAGTTTGGTTACGGAACTCAGGAGAAGCTGACAGTGTTGTGTGTGAGCTTCTGACAGACTTATTTTGGGAATAAATGTGGGGACTGCACCTGTAGATTTGGGGCGGACCTACCCTGAGGAAAAAAAGGTTTGGTTTTTTTAATAAGAAATCTTTGTACTGAAAGGAATGTAATAAAGATAACCAGCAAGAAATTTTCATGTTCATTTCTGAGCTAAACCAATATCATCTCAAAATCAGCATCAAATCAGTATCATGATTAATTGAAGACTACAGCTTGATTACAATTAATGAACAATTATTTAGTTGTTATTTTGTGCTTTTTTTGTCCCCGTGCTTCAGGTCCATTAAAAGTGAGATTTTGTGCTCTCATGAAAGACGGCATATCTTTGTGAATAAGTGAAAGAAACATCACGTGACCACACACATGCACTAGTATGTGTTTAAGGGGACACTACATCAACACACAGTGGGAGAAGTAGGAGAAGAATGTCGCTTTAGATCAATAACTCTACTAGAAGAGCAGGCACATTCATCTGGTAAGTTAGATCAATCTTTCCTGCACTGAGATATCCACCATGGGGTGTAGTCAAATGGGGTGTGTGTGTGTGTGTGTGTGTGTAGAACATACCCAGAGTGTGGGTTTGGGCGTGCTCAACACACTCTCGTTGTCCTCCACGTCCGGGTCACTGTCGCTCTGGTTGTAAACCTCTAGACTCTCGTAGAGCAGGTCCAGATCCTCCCTCACCCTCCTGTGTCTGATCCACTGGTCCGAGTCAGAACCTCAAACACACACACACACACACACGATTACTCTCCTTCCAGCTCTGTCCAGCTCACTCACTCACAGCCAGGTTTAACAATATGTCCGTTAGAGATGCACCGATCAGTTCCGATACCGATACTTGGGCTTTGGGTAAGGGCCGATGCCGAGTACCGATCCACACACACACTTTCCCAGCATGCCTAGAGCGGTGGAAATGCTGTGTCCACATATATCACTACACCACAGTTAATAGTTGATTTGTTAGATTCACTTTTGAAGCCTTATTTTAGGTTGACAGTCTTCTGCTACTACTTGGAGTTAATTATTTGTGCATTACCTTTTCATTCACACCTACATTCACACCTTACAGGGCAATGGAAGTCACCGGATTAAGCTACAATTTTGCAGCTTTTGGACTGTGGGAGAAACCACTCAACGTGTGCAATTCAATGAATCAATTTTTGTTTGTGATTATGGATAATGTTACAAATAGATTTGATTAAACTATTAAAACTGCTGGTGATTATTTTTGCTATAGAAGCAGAGATGGAAGCATCGGAGACTAATAATAATTAATAACTAGTAATCAATAACAGATCCAGTCCGCTACCAAAATAGTCATTTGTTGCAGCCCATGTTTATATATATATATATATATATATATAATATATATATATATATAACGAGAAATAAACAAAAAAGTTCTATATATATATATATATATATATATTTATATATATATATACTTTTATATATATATATACTTTATATATAGAACTTTTTCGTTTATTTTTCGTTCTTCATTGACATTAAACACTCTTCCATATGTGAATACATACATATGTAATTTGAAAAATATATTTTTACTCTAACATTTACTTTTTAAACAGTATTCTATTGCACACTTTAAGACCTCTGCTGTGCATGAGCAACATCCATAAAATCCATAATTCTAATACGTAAGAGTATATTAATATAAATACATAAATGAGTCACTATGTAAATAAATGGACTTGACTTGGGAGCTAAATTCCAAGACACCGTCCTGAGTGGAAGGCATGCTTGTTGCGGTGCTCACCTCGTCCGTCACCTTGAACCTCTTCAACAAGGCCACAAACTTCTGCTTGAAATTGGGCTGCTGTGACGGGAGAGAGAGAGGAGAGAGGAGTGTGAGTAGAGCAGATGTGCAGCTAACTCAGCGGGACATGTTTACTGCGGGATTGATGTGAAACGCTCCGTCTCCCTCCTAACCACACCGTCATCGCACTGATTATGCAGCTGAGGACTCATTCTCCACTGGCCTACATACGGAGAGGCCAAACTGCTGCAGCTGCTGCTGCCACCATGCAACTACCAATACAGCCTGGCATTACAGCTGGGGGTGCTACGATACATCCATCTACACTCTTACAGCAACTCAATAATCAGCAAGCCTAGAGCATTAACACAACATGAAAACGTACATCAGACATCATATATACTCCACTCTGCCTTCCTCGTTTATCGGCAGAGCCAGATGTAAGCATGAAACATGAAGCATCGACTGATAATTCCCAAATCATGCATCCCTAATTTTATATGTACTGTGCTTGTGTTTTGGTGTTGATCTTGCATGATTTAGTCAAATCCTAATGTAATTTATATAAATCATGTTGCTTTATGTAAGCTGAAGCAGTCTTTAGATTTGGTTAAATGTGTTGATGCAAGTGTGGTAGAATCTCCACTCTAATCTAGACTTGTATCTTTTACTTAAACATCATCGTGAGCCATAAATGCAGGTCTTGAGTGAGGTCTCAGCTCCTCTGCTCACCCGCGTCATGGACGTGGTTCGGATCATTTTCCGCCGGGATTTCTTTGGCTTCCGAACTTCATCGTCTTCGTCGTAAAGGTCCTAAAAGCAGGAAAAATGCAGTTAGCGCGTGCTGTAGTGTGAGAATCCCGTGCCATCATCACTTCATTTGTCAAAAACACGTTGGTACTTCAGAATTTTAAGCGGTTTGGATAATGAATTGAGGAACTTCAGAATTTGTTTCCAACAAGTAATGAGACGTTTTCCAATTTCCCATTTGCATGCCAATGAAAAATGGAAGAAAACAACAAACGTGCAATCATACTATTTCTTAAACAGAAGTGGGTGTGAGCCTTACCTGAAGGACAGGGGAACTGTACAAAAATGAGGAATAAGGGACTAAATCAAGCCATTCGTTCTTATGAAGAGTAAAACAGAGTTACATATATAACACCACTAATTGTGCGCTTCTCATTTCCTATTTTCCTGTATTTTCTCATGTTTATTTTTGTGGAATGATTATTGTGTGGAGTACTGTACTAGAGCGAAACTTCATGACAAATTTGGTTACTCGGCCAATAAAACTGGTTCTGACTCCGAAAGTGAGTGATTATTTGACATTGTGAACACAGCACAGCACACAGTGTCTGTGTTTGACCCATCTGTGAAGGAGCAGTGGGCAGCTCACATGGGCAGCGTACGGTGTCCTTGCTCACAGGTAACTCACTGGTAACTTATAGATTTTTCATTTTGGTTTTGTAGATGAATATTCAAAAAAAAATCTCCTTTTTGAATTTTGCTTTTAATTTGAAAGACAAACAAATGATGCACTGGTTAGCGAGGCCTAATTCTAGGTCTGTACAGTGTATGTGTGTGTTAGATGTAGAGATGTTGAGTTGGTAAAAGGTGTAACAGGTGTGTGTGTGTTAGATGTAGAGATGATGAGGATGATGAGGGTGGGAGCTGTAACAGGTGTAAGACGGTGTGTGTTTTATCACCTGTCCGTGCACCGCGTCGCCAGCTGCCCTCTGCTCCGATGAGTAGCTGTCGTCATCCTCCTCCGAGTAGTTGTCCATATCGGGGGACCGATCTGACACACACACACACACACGTTGCGTAAGCCGGCCTGTAACTCAGCTCTCCATAAACACGTCTCATAGCCAGACAAACTCAGAGCTGTGACATTTAACATGTCCACTTTTAGCCCGGGTTCTGCTGCGCGGGACTCTAGGGGCAGAGTGTGAGTGATAAGTAAACCAGACACAGTAAGCTTTTATTATGCGTCCCCACTGTGAAGCAAGTACACAGAGAGACAAGGCAGCGTGCCTCCAGGTCCACAGTACAAAAGACAAAAGTGAGCCGCACAGAGTGTGTGTGTGTGTGTGTGTTAGGGTTATAGTGATACATTGGTCTACATCAATTTATCAATGAAAGTAAATTAAAGTGTAGTGATTATTTGTCATTGTGAGCATAGCATGAAATGTAGATATGACTTATCCATGAGCAAGAGCAGCAGGCAGGTGCACCCAGAGCAGCGCTTGGGGACGGTACCTAACTCATGAGTACCTCGGTGGTACCCTTTCCAAGTCCGGGACTTGAACCGGCGACCCTCTGATCACAGGGTCAACTCCTGACCCGTTACTACCAACTGCCCAAAATATCGGGTAAATCTGAGCATCAGTCGATGTTGATCACTTAATAAAAAGCAGTTATTGGCTGATTCCGATATGATTCCGATATTATCGTGCACGCCTACAAAATGTTCTTAAAAGGTTTACACTCCACATGTAGGTATTATGGTAAGCCGCTATTCAGGTGCAATTTAAGCATTTCTTACTGTTAACTGACAAAGCAGTTACATTTCAGTCAACTTTCAGTCACTATTTTTTATCACTGCGCTGATCAATATATCATATGGTGATGAAGCTTGAGATTTCCCTCCGAGCGAGTGTGTGTGTGAATGCGTGTGCCGAGGGCTGGCCCAGATGACCTACATGTAAGTTAAACTGATTAGAGTGAGCGGCAGCAGCAGCAGCAGGAATGAGGGTTAGAGAGAGACGCATACAGATCTGTCCTGAACCATCACAAGCTTCACTCCTCCATCCTCATCCCTCACTCACAACTCACACTAAACAGCAGAGCTCCAGCGGAACTGGATTTCAGGGCCATTATCGTCTGATTATTGCTAGTTAACTGGGCCAAAAACTGATATTTGGAACCAATATGCAAAAAACAAAGAAAAACTGTTAAAATGTAGGGTGTATAAACACGGTGTCAGCTGGAACTGTGGTTATTAATGGTGTGGTGACTGCTTGAGGCTTCAGTGTTGATTGGCTAATACTGGTGTGACATGTGGCCAGTCAGAGAGTGTTGTGGGCGGAACAGTGAGTGGAGAGCAAACAGCACAGAGAGAAGAGACGGCAGTGGAGCCACAGTAGCACCTTGTAGTTACTTCATATCAGTGATGGTCAAAATTAAACACAGATACTGATAATCAGCAAAATGTCTAACATCAGCCCCGATAATCGGTCGACTCTTACTAAACAGTGCGTTATATTAATACAGAGCGGAGAGATGAGCGTGCAGATGGAGATGCAGGAGTGTCAGATTCCTGCTCTCACTCACAGCTAATTCCACACTGCTGATATCATGTCTTACAGAAAGAGCAGAGAGCGAGCGTAATCCTTGTGTATTAATGTCTTGTTGGTGCTCTGCTTTCCTTGAGTGAGGATTAAGGGTTCCATGAGGTGTGTTTGCTGTACCTGAGGTCTTGGTCTTTGTTGATTGCTCTGGTTTCCGTCCTCATGGTCAATCGGTTGGCTTACACACAAACTCACACTCACCTACACACAAACTCACACTCACCTACACACAAACTCACACTCTCTCACACACTTACACACAAACTCACACTCACCTACACACAGACTCACACTCACCTACACACAGACTGACACTCACCTACACACAAACTCACACTCACCTACACACAATCTCACACACCTACACACAAACTCACACTCACTTACACACAAACTCACACTCTCTCACACACCTACACACAAACTCACACTCTCTCACACACCTACACACAAACTCACACTCTCACACTCACCTACACACAAACTCACACTCACCTACACACAAACTCACACTCACGTGTGTGTAGGGTCTCAGTAGTCCAGGACATGGTGGTCTTGAGAGCTTGAATCGACACCAACTGGACATCTTTTAGGTTCTTGAAGACGTTTCACTTCTTGGCAGAAATACTCCTTCTGTTGTAAAAATCTGATGGGGGTTCCCAGTTATTTCACATCGTGCTGAATAAGACTCAGATGAGACGGGAAATGTCTTCAAGAAGCTTAATTTGGCTAAATTTTCAAGTTCCCAGGATTAGATTTTTTTCCCAGAGAACTTCATCCAGGACGTGGTGGTCTTGAGAGCTTGAGTGGACTTCTTTTAGGCTGTCCTTTTTGGTCAGTTCTAAAAATCGGATAGGGATTTCCAATTAATTAATGAATCACTAATGGGCTTAATCTCCAGTTACCTTTCATTCAAGATCTCAAGATAACTGTGTCTTGGACGACTGAGAACTTGGACATTCAGGACACGGTGTAGTCTTGAGAACTTGAATTGAAAGCGACTGGAGATTAAAGAGCTGGAAGTTCCCATCAACTATTTACAGCTGAAGAAGGAGAGTCGTCCAAGACCGTAATCTTGAGAGCTTTAATCAAAGCCAAATTGCTTCTTCAGTTGTAGAAATCTGAGGAAGATTTCCAGTTATTTCACCTCATGAACTGAAGAATCCTTTCATATGAGAGGGGGAAATGCCCTAAAGAAGTTTAAAAGATGTCCACTTGGCTTTGATTTAAACTCTCAAGATTTGTCCAGCGCAACTGAGAACTTACTTAGACTTTCAGGACATGGTGGTCTTGAGAGCTTGAGTGGACTTCTTTTATGCTCTTCTTCTAAAGTTCTAAAAATCAGATGGGGATTTCCAGTTATTTAACCTCTAGTGGGGTTAATCTCGCAATGCCTCAAGAGCTCAAGATTGCTATGTCTTGGACGACTGAGAACTTAAACATCCATTTAAAGGCTCTTCAAGACGTTTCACCTTCTTCTTCTATTCCTGCCCTTTAGTCTCAAGTGGGGTTAACTTCAAGTTCAGTTCAAGCTATCAAGAAACACACGCATACTATTGAGCACATGTTCATATTTATACACCAGCAGCTCTGACTGTTCTCATGGTGTCTGTACTTCACGAAGAGTCCCTCGGTGAGGAGGTCAGGTGTCTGTCAGGAGTTTTAGCTTTCTCATGTTGTTGGCTTCTGCAGTGTGAAACGCATGCTAACTGTTGTGATTTTATTCTTGGTGTGTATTTGCTGCACTCCGTCAGAATTAATCTGGAGTTGAAGCGGAGTGAGCGCATGACGAGGAGATTTTTCCCGCCTAAAATGTTTCCCTTCACTATGTTAGTCTCACTATATATACCAGCAGGTTTCCCCTGGCTGGTTGTGTAATATATGTATTTGCAATAAACTGATCATACAAGACCAATTTCAGTAGCTCAAATAAGAAGATTTTTACCTGTATACACAGACACATAGACAATGTTTTGCAGAAGTCACCCGTCATTTCTTTAGGTTTGACTAGTAATGTGAGACAATATGTGCAGTGATTTATTAAATAGAGATGTGGGCTGATAAGATTTGAATTTGTTTAGTGTTCATTGACTGTATAAATCTGACAGTTTCTTATTAAAATCGAGCAGTGATACAACTGTATGTCGGTCAGAGTATGCATGTGTTTATAGACAGTAATTCTAGCCGTTAGGGAAATGAAAATCTGCCCCTTTTCCCCCGTCACTTTCTGTTCCTGTTTCTCCTGCAGTTATATCTCATGAACATGGCAGTGAGCATCGGATGATATTTTTACTACACGTTTTACATAAGTGTGATTTACTCATTTGACTGTATGGTTTTCCTGCTGAAAAGTGAAAATTAGTGAAGATCATCTGTAAATGTGTTCCCTAGTGTTCCTCCTTTGTTGGTCTTTCTTTAGACAGGGGTGTAAAGGTGTCTGAGACAGCAGCTCTTAACCTGAAAGAACTCCTAGTTTACAATGAATGCAGCTGCACTAATGAAATATTGTTCTGTTTTGTTGTCAGGTTGCAGTTTGCCTTCCAGATTAGTTTGCTGTAGTAATGTTTTCAAATGTGTAAATGGAGTGATTTCAGGAAGACGTTGGTGAATATCAGGATCTTGGTGTGGCTGGTGAATGAGGCCTGCTTGGTTTATCTGATTGGTGTGGCTTGAGGACAGTCTCTGCACACAGCTGTTTTCTTTGTGGGTTCGGTGCCTTTATTAAGGAAATAGCTGCCTGTGAGGAGGAATTTGGGCGTGCAGTGCCAGATGTGTGCTCCTGCTCAGAGATTTGCAACCTTCCTGGTGAGTTTAGCACACTTCGTCCACAGAATACAGTCAGACTTTGGCTCAGTCCTAGTTTAGAGTTTAAAAAGTCAACAATCTGTTAAATATGATTAAAAAGTACATTCCAGAGAAAGTTCCAAAATAAACCATGTGAATTTACCATGAAATCCACATTTTGTCATTTTTCTCAAAGACAGTGGATCTTAATTCACCAACCCTCCTTAAAAAGTCATTTGTTCCTGACATTCCATTAAGGCTTGAATCCAGGACCGGTAAAGGTACTATCCCCAATAGGGGTGGGTATTAGCACCCCCCAATATAATGTGATACTATACGTATTGTAATATTCTACAGTTCACTGAAAATGTAATAACAGAGCTGAAATGCACGTTGCTGTGTACGATCTGGGTGGTGTTAATGAATCACATTACATTAATAATTCAGCCAAAACAACATAACTCAGAACTGAATTTTAACTTTGTTGTCTTTGCATTTTAACACACTGAAGTGTCCGGTCAGTTATCTGAAGCTGCTTGTGGTGCATGATTCTCCCCTCAGAAATATCAACTTTTGGAGCTAGAAATCGATATAGTATATTGTGAAAGCAAATATCGTGATATATTGTTGCATCGTTTTTTTTTTTTGCACAGCCCTAATCCCCAAGCACTCTTCTCCTGGCGCTGCCCTTGTTGGCTGCCCACTGCTCCTTCACGGATGGGTCAAATGCAGAGGTCACATGTGGTCACTGGTTCAAGTCCTAAGTGAAAGTGAAAGTGAGTGATTATTTGTCGTCGTGAACACACCACAGCACAGCACACAGTGCACCACAACGAAATGTGACCTCTGCATTTGACCCATCGGTGAAGGAGCAGTGGGCAGCTAACAAGTGCCCGGGGAGCAGTGCTTGGGGACGGTACCTTGCTCATGAGTACCTCAGTGGTAACTTTACCGGCCCTGGATTAGAATCTGCGACCTTCTGATCACGAGGTGAACACCCTACCGTTATACCACTAACTGTCCCAAACCGGTAAAGGTACCACTGAGGTACTCATGAACTAGTTACCGTCCCCAGTCACTGCTCCTTCATGGATGGATCAAATACATATCACATTTGGTGTTCACTATGACAAATAGTCTCTCACTTTAATTTAATTCCTGTTAACATTTCTAATAGGGTTGCACAATGATATCGGAATCGTATCAGAATCGACTGATAATTGCTTTTTTTGAAAGTCCTCATTATCAGGCCAATGCGTAGATTTACCCGATATTTCCATCCGATATTCGATGACACATTTATTGTACGTAGGAAATTCTCTTTGTCTAAACATGCATGGTGTTATCTTTGTGCCAAAATTCTGAGCACGCCCTGGAATGTTCATGAGCGAAATCTCTGGTCTTTACGCTCAACTCTGCTGCACACGTGAAACATGTTTAACTACTAAACTGTGTGTTTGCTTCACTTAGTGAATGTGAGCTCACACATGGGCCGTGTCCCGAGCCGTGTACTACTGCACTTAATAGTATGGTAGGTAAGGTGCTCTTATCATACTCTTCTATGTGGTAGTATGCATCTCAGGAAATAACCGGGGTTGTAGTTTAACGGCTCTCTACACACTAGGTAGTGCACATGGAGAGTCAGTGTGCACTGTTTGACTTGGTACACTACATAGGGAGAGAAGTGACTTTTTCTTAAAATGTTGTGCACTACGCTGGAAATACTCCGCCCTCGCTCCACTCTGCTTTCACGCTTGCTTGACTTGGTGCTGTGTTAGAAATGTCACAACTGTGTTATTTTTGTGCCAAAGTTCTGAGCGGACCTTTGGTGAACAAAATATCTTGTCTTTATGTGCGTGACTCTTAAAAAGCATGAAAAATATCAGATATCGTCATCATCTGATAACTCCCATGTCGTGCATCCCTAGTGTCTTACTCTTTCTTTTCAGACAGTAATATTTGTCGTGTGTGTGAGCGCAGTGCCGCTGTGTTTCGAGTGTGAGGGTGTGGTGGGGGTTTTGAGGAAAGAGCTTTTCTTCCTCTTGGCGCTTATGAAATCCACTCAGTAAAAATGGGCTGCGTTCCAGAATCTCCCTAACAAGGCCTCAGAGTTCTGCTTTGGAACTTTTATGAGGACTGAAGCAAAGCGCCTGACTTTCTTCACTTTGATTCTTCTCTCAAAGCACATGTAAAGCCCCTTACTAACACACACACACACACACTACCCCGCGCACTCTGCTGCTTCCACCTAATCACATGTTTTTGGAGGGGTTTTTTTGCAGCGCTTGTGTGTGTGTGTGTGTGGAGCTGCAGTATCCCTCTCCTCCCTGTCCCAGTGACTGCATGATTGTGGAATTTTATTGCAGTGTTTTTTGGGGTGGGGGAGTGGACCACCAGACAAATCCCATTTGAATTGTGTTTATTCTCTTTCTGTGGCTTTGCGTGTTAAAGCCACAATGTTTGGTCAGATTAAGGGTCAGGAATGGCAGGAATGGACTTCACAGATTCCATATCTCCACAGATTAAAGTGTCTTAGCAAACTGTGTTTATGAATTTTCCCTGAATGCGTCTGAAGAGCTTGGAGTGTTATGCAGTGTCTCTTCTCTCTGTGCCATTTGCTCTCGACTCACTGCTTCGTTTAATGTCCCGCTCACAACAGTCTCTGATTGGCTACGTCACACGAGCTGTAGGTAAAGTGGAGAGCACGCTGCACAGCTTTGCTTTCTTCATCACAATCTGCTGCTGCTGCTGCTAAAATGTTTATTTAATATTAGTTAAAGTTAAATTAAAATAATGTAAAAGGTTTAAGTATTTATAAACTAAACATGATGCCACTTCATGTCCGATACTGATGTTGTAAATTTGTAAATCTGCTGATATGATTCAAATCTGATCAGGTGTGTAATTTAGTGACGCTCCCTAATCCTGCGGCGCTAAAAGCATCAGGAACACACAGATTGTGAGTGAGAGCTGGTGTTGTTGAGGAAGTTAAACAGTATAATGGTGTGATGTGCTTTTGGCCTTGTAGTGTGTTGTGTTGCTTGTTCTGCTCATTGTCATATCAATATGTAGGAATTAGTGTCAATGTTGAACAATAAACCAGCTTTACCGCAGTCACACTTACATGAAGAACCGACTGAGCGTGTGCACATTTACAGATCGGCTGCGTAGATCAGCCCAATGCCACTGATACCCGATCCAGCTGTTAGAGTCGTTATCAGACCCATGTCACATCCACGTATCGGATCGGTGCCATCTCTATTATAAACTGGGTTTTCTTTCAGATTGGTTCCAAATATCAGCCATCAGCCCCTTTAACTAGCAGTTATCGTTATCATTCCTGAAAAACCAACATCGGTCGACCTCTATGCAGCACGTTACTCAGGTTTGAGTAGAGGTGTAATGATGCATCTGGATACATGATCAACCAGCACATAGCGATGACCCCAAATGAGAACATGGACAACATGCGTGTGGCGTTATGCTGAGCAGGAGCAGTGTTTTATTAAAAGTGAAGATTATTATTGAAATGTCAGCTTGAGGTTAATGTTAAATGATGTTTTGGTTTGTTTTTGTGATATGAATGTAAGTGATGGTATCAAAGCTGCACATGATATTTGTCTCATATTGATTGCTGGCTCTTGAACTGAAGTGAATGGAAATCGTGTCGTAGCAGACTTTGAATCGTTGTCCACTGGATCAATATCAGGTAGTATTGTGATGGAACTTGTTATTTACAGACCTGGGTTTGAGCCAATCAGGGTTACAGAGGGGAGCAAAATTCCTGGTCAATTTCCAAAAACTTTCCATGGGAACTTTAGTTTGGGGAATTTTGGGAACATTCTAAAATTGAAAACTTTCCACAAGACTCATGGGAATGAATGAGAATTAACTGGAAATGTTGGATAATTAAAATATCTGTGTCATATGCATAACATGAACGTTTTGTTTCATCATAAACAGACAAACATGAAGAACAATACAATTAAAAGCCGCACTGCAGGTGTATTTGTGAGAAAAACTTTGTTCAGAATTAAACATTGATGATCAATTCTTTCACTGAACAACAAAAACATGAATGTTGAGTAAAACAATCTTTACAGCGTAACTTCAAAATGTAAAATGAAAGGAACTTTCCCTCTTCCCAAAACTATATTACCAACAATATTTAAGTTTTCAGCCTTCGGTTTTGAAGATTTCTGGTTTATTCCTGTTAATTCCCATGGAAAGCATCCAACTTTGAAAATCTCTGGAATTTTGCAACCCTAGAGTAAGTGTGGTGTTTGACTATAATATTTGCACAATTTTTGCACTGCCTCTACCACAACCGTTAAAGATGTATATATCACTGGTCACTTTTTAACGAACTATATCTGCAC
>JAVGVS010000284.1:421905-566533 GCA_032718565.1 Distichodus sexfasciatus
GTTAGAATCCCGAGTCGTTGCTGGAGCTGCTTGCTAAGATCCGCTTGCTAAGATCCGCTCAGCAACATCAAGCTAAAATTCATGCCTCATGTTGTTCTTTTCAGAAGACCCAGGGCTACTTATTTATGTAATTATTTGATGTGAAACTAACAAGTAAAATCTTGATATCATTTTTATAAGCAAATTCTAGTTTTCATCTAGTGAAAGTTTATTTTTTTATTTTATTTCTACAAGACAATGTTTTTCAGTAGAGATTTAACTTTAGAAATGTGTGGCATAAATGAACGTGAAACGTGTCTAATGAGTTCAAAAGGTTAAACTTGGATTTGGTTCACGTCTGTTTCCCAGTATGCCTAAATGCTGTTAATGTTAATCCTGTGACTTTATTCATTTGGACTTGGATTTAGTTCCAACATATGTACTTTGTTTACAGCATTTAACAGATGCTCGTATCCAGAGCAACTTCCCTTTTCCCAATTCCTGGGACAGTCTCCCTGCAGTAATTTGGGGTTAAGGGTCTTGCTCAGGGACCCAGTGGTGGTAGTGCTGGAGGTAGGATATGAACTCACAATCTCTTGGTCCAGAGGCAAGTTTCCTGACCACTAGGCCACCATCATCCCAAATATCATGCTAACTGAATATGTTAAACAGGAGAAAACAGGCGTAGACTTCAACTACAAAGGATAAGAATGTCATAAAATATGACTAAAACCAATCAACGTTCTCAATATAGGGGTGAATTCACAGCAGGAAAGTTCAGCTCTTAGTTCACTTACTTCGGTCCAGACCAAATAAAATGTTTATTATTTTTATCTTTGGTGCGGTTCACGTTCACATTGTAGGCATTACAAGTGGAGCAGAATTTGTAACAAAACCACATGTGTGTTAAGGTCATTCAACCATTGGACAGCAGCGTGTGGGGCGGGCTCAAGCGGTAATCCCAAAGTGAACGTACACTATCATGGAGATGGTAAATGCTGTTCTCCTTGTCGTTGTAGCGATATGGTTTATACCGTTACATATGTTTGCAGAAATGTTTGAGCGCCAGGAGCGTTTGACGCAACGTCAGTTTTACAATATGATGATAGTAATTTAGCAACGGTGAAGACGTGCTGCGAGACGGATGTGAAGGAGAGCTCTCCTCTGAGCTCCACGTTAACCCACGGCTCATTTCCAGCACTGGCTATACACGTGTGTGTGTTGTGTAGTTATCCAAACAGTTTTGCTCCGTAATGCTCACCAACGACGGGAGCCTGTTAAACCCAAAATGGTCAGCTTTATGAAACTGGATGGGACCGAGGTTGGGCTGCCTTCACACCTTAAACGATCCACACCAGAGCTGGTTTGGAACCGAAGCGAGACGGCCTCTAAAGCTGGGTCTGGGTACGCTTGTTTGGTCCACACCAGAGTTCGGGTGCTTGAGTTCACACCTGCCTAAACGGTCCAAACCAGTGGAGGAAATGAAGATGGGTTCGCTTTAAACAAACTAAACAAGGCAGGTGTGAATACGCCCTAAACCTTAAGTAGCTGCCAGAATAAACACACACAACCTCCGAGTGACTTTAGCCTCAGGAGCCGACTCTAACTGACCTATTGACATCACACAATGCCATCATTAATATCTCAACAACCACCACTCTGGAGGTGAAGTTCTCTCCCATCATCACCTCCATTAACACGTGTCCAAAACCTCAACTCTCCAGGAAACACACACACACACACACACGTCATAAAGAGGTCATAAAACCACACCAGCGTCACCACACACACACACACACACACACACTCCAGTCAGAAGGAGGCTGTCACTTAATTTCTAACTCCTGTTCAGGAAACGAAGAGACGCTTACTTCAGTAAAGCCTCGTACAGCCGCTTGCCGAACTTCTCCTTTACGGACTGGGCAGTGTCCCTGATGGAGCACAGAGAAGAACTGGAATTAAGAACCTATTCATGTTACAATATGCAGAAGTAAACGGTTCCTAGTGCAATATGGGGTATAAATACACTAATAAAACGAGAGCAGAGACACGTCAGGATAAAGCTCCTGAATGATAACTCCAACAAGCACAACATGGTAAATACACTTTTAAACAGTTAAAATGTCTATCAACACCTTAACAACAACACTTCTTATTAGGGCTGTAATGATACATTGATTCAATAATCTCTGAGCCGATAGTATTGTTCCAAAACGAACAAGTAATCAATCACATCATACACATTGTAACGTCACTTTATATTAATCAGGAGCTATATTTTTATTAAAAGAGAAGACTGTTCATCATTTAAATGTCTGGCTGAGTTCAGGACTAGCTCTTCGTGAAGTGATGTGACATCGTCTCATAATGATCACCGACTCCTGAAGTGAGTCAAATGAAAATCACATCGTAACAGACTGTGTTATTGGCAGATGAATGGTCGCTTATTAAATCATTATAACATATTGTGAGACTTGTGAGAAAGGTGAATATGGAGGTTAAATGTGGTAGAGGCATACAGTATAATTCCCCTTTTTCTAGGAATAATATTTTAGTGTGTGGCTATAAATCTGGGTGTAAGGTGTTGATTGAGAGGTAAGGGTCATGGATTATGGGTGGTGATGGAGGAGAATGGAGCGTCTCCACGGCGATAACGCACCACAGCTGCTTGCGCACCGCCTGCCCTTTCAGACTCTCCACGTTGAAGTTGTGGGTTTTGGCTGGCATGATGAAGAACACCACCACCGTCACCTCACTCTTGTGCACCTGAAACACACACAATATTGAAATATTTCACAATATTGAAAGTGATTTGTACAAATAAGACATTAATAATAATAATCACAAGATTTTTTAATTGTACACACACTGCAACACATTTATGACCCTCCACGGCAAAACCAGTCTCTTGTCGCAAATTTTCTGAATTGAGTTATGATGTTTTGATGAAAGGGCATAAATCAAGCTTCAAAACGATACCTATATGGAATGAATGGGACGACATATGACTGAGATATCAACATTCAAAGGAGTCGGGTTTCTCCTGTCACGCCAAGTGAGAAACGGAGAAATCTGCCGTCGAAGTTGACTATCGCCGTAGCACTCACAGACGCTTGGTGCGGTCGCGGCTACGTTTGCATTTACGGTAGCCTACGCTGCATTCACAGCCACACGGATAGCCTACCTGCGTTAGGTTAACTGAACTCGGGAGACGAAGATGGATTCCGGAGAAATATCTTCACGCTAGTCAACCAGTGGATTTACCGTAAATATTGAAGTAGAGCGGTCAAAACAGAAACTTTTAACATTCTGCTGGAATTGAATTCCTCACCTCAAGAAAGTCACGTTTTTAGGATGGAAAGGGTAAGTTTTTCAGCCAAATTTATTCACAACAGTACAGTATAGACCTTCCACTGTTTCAAAACACTAAAAACTAAAAATCCAACATTTTACCCCACGCAACATAAACGCTCGTTTTCCTCAGAAACCTCCGTTGCGACAAGCGACTGGTTTTGCCATTTTAACTCTTGTCGCTTTAATACTGAGGGGCACAGCTAAAAGCTCCAGAAAACCAGTCCCTCAAATTATTAGAATCTCATTTTAATTTGTGTGAGTGAACTGTTATTGCCGTCCGCCATCAACATTAAAACAAAAAAGGCTTGAAAGATTTCCCTTTAGAACACATGTGAAGGTGGAGTCGTTGTGTTATATTTAAACTAGATTTTAATACAGTCCTAAGACGTTAAAAGTGGGATTATAATGGAAACCTGACCCCGTGTTGTGCGTGTGGCTGTCGTTGTGCGACTGTGGTTGTAGTGTTGAGTGTGACTGTAGTTGTGTTTGTACCCGGAGCAGGTAGTTGAGTCTGGACAGCGACTCGAGGAAGATGTCCGCTCCCTTGTTGGAGAACTCGTACCGACCAGCAATAAAGAAGAAGAGAGTTTTCTCCAGATTAAAGTCCAAATGCCTACAAAACATGAAACAACACAGTTTAAGATCAGGATGTAGAGACGCTACCACACCGTAGGATGATCAAACTCCCTCATGTTTCCTTAAATTAAATCAAATTACATTTCTAACACACATTTTACACAACAGTTGAACAGTGTGGTACAATCAGAACAAAACAAGCCCTTGATTTATACACACGACCAAGACAAAAGACTGTAAAATGGTTTGAAGTGTAAGTCATGTTAACATACAGTACTGTGCAAAAGTTTTAGGCAGGTGTGAAAAATGCTGTAAAGAAAGAATGCTTTCAAAAATGGAAGTGTTAATCATTTATTTTCATCAATCAACAAAATGCAGTGAATGAACAAAAGAGAAATCTAAATCAAATCAATATTTGGTGTGACCACCCTTTGCCTTCAAAACAGCATCAATTCTTCTAGGTACACTTGCACACAGTTTTTGAAGGAACTCGGCTGGTAGGTTGTTCCAAACATCTTGGAGAACTAACCACAGATCTATAATCCTATAATCCTACAAAATAATATAATGACTACAATCCTACAAAATAATATAATGACTACAATCCTACAAAACCCCTGACTTTGTGCAAGTGAACCTATAAGAATTGATGCTGGTTTGAAGGCAAAAGGTAGTAACACCAAATATTGATTTGATTTAGATTTTTCTTTCGTTCGTTCACTTTGCATTTTGTAAATTGATAAAAAGAAACAATCATTATTTATATTTCTCAAAGCATTCTTTGTTTACAGCATTTTTTCACACCTGCCTAAAACCTCTGCACAGTACTGTACTTCTTTCATTGACTTCAACTTAAAACAATACTTGCCATTTCCAGTGACTTTAAGAGTGAATGTGTTAAGACGCTGAACAGGAACTTTATGTATGAAACTGTAACATCAATATATCGTGGTTGTTTCCAGTAATATACAACAACTTACAGATAAATCCGATGCAGAATTCATTTAGAATATAAACACCACATTTAAAATAATTAGTATATCCATTCTGATTTCACTTGAAACTTGAAAGCAACAGCTAAATTGGACTGGATGAGATTTCTACAGTGTGTGTGTGTGTGTGATGTATTAACTCTTTCTTGAAGAAACAGCTTACAGTTTTAAGTTAATTTTACATTTTCACATTGTTATTTGTAAACTGACTTAGAAACCAAACCTATAACACTGTTAAAATTGCATAAATTATGGTTTTAAGCTGAAGCAAATGAAAGAAATGTGTTAATATGATCATTTTTACATCATGTTGTACGGGACATGATGTAACAGGTCAGAAAGATTCGTTTGGGCAAGACTATTCTGTAACTTGTAGTCAACATCTAAAACCTTAAAATCAACCCTAAAAGCAAAGAAACTGTTCTTTGCTGTTAATCTTTGGTTAAAAAAAAAATCTATTCTATATATTTTTTTCCTATTTACTTTAAATGTTTATATATGTGCTGAATGTAAAGCACTTTGGTCAACTGGGGTTGTTTTAAAGTGCTATAGAAATAAAAATGTATTTATTTAAAATATTTCAGATTTCAGGTTGGTGACTTTACTGCATTGTTGTGAAAAGACGTTTCAAACATGCTGCGTGATATGATGAAGCTGTTAGGCCACTTCACTTAGCAAAATTATTTTAAATATCTAAAACTTCAACGTATTTAAAGCAGGTGTAGTGAAATGAGGGAGATCTTCACCCGTAGAAGTGTCCTCTCACAAACTCCTGTATCTTCAGTTTGTTCATGGAGTGCAGGTTCTGGAACTCGTGCATCGCTGAAAACTTCTTCACATTCAGGCCGTTTGGTGTCACCACGTCTGGAGGAGGGGAGAGTGAGTGAGACGGAGCTCCAATTTTGCACAGAAGCTTTTAGTACGAAGGTCTCAGCATTGTGGAAGTATGAGAAGCGTCCGAATTTACACTTCCGTCATCTGCCGCACCACAGTCACTTCACTGTGTAAATGAACTCTACATTGATTGGATGTTGCATTGTATGTTTTGTTTTGTTGGCTTTTACATGAACATTTCAGCATCTGCAGGAGCTCTTATCCAGAGTGATTTCCTGATTTACAGTCTCCCAGCAGCAACTTGTAGTGCTGGAGGCAGGGTTTAAACCCACAACGTCTTGGTCCAAGAGACCGCTCCACCACCACCACCAAGACGAGTCGACCGCCGGTGGCCTGGCGTGATATAACAGGGATGTGATCATGACAGCAGGTGAGCGTGAGGACCGCAAGTACAGCCGTATTACACACGTTCGTGTCTCACCAGGTTTGCGGTGCAGCATGTGGTCGGCCTCCACGGCGGTGATCTGGGACACGGTGGTGAAGACGTGAGCACAGTGCACCGCTGCACGCTCCAGACAGTAACGGTGGTAGATCTGCCTCTCTCCAGCCTCCTTATCTATGTCAAACTGCACCACATGCAACAAAAACAACACACAGCGAACTTAATGCACAACTTAATCCACCTGACGGCTGTGTGAACAACATGTAGTAAAGGATAAAAGGGTGAAAAAGGAGAAATGATGAAGAACGTAGACGTTTCTGCTAGAGGTGGTGGAAATAATCACATAATCGCTGCCTCGCGATACACTGACATAATGTAATCGATTATAACAGAGGCTTTCAACCAGTTGTCTGTCTGCAAATATCTAAAAAATAATACAAAAAAATACACACTAACCCTAACCCTAGAAAACTCCTGTATTATATCATAACGACCTTGCTGGGGGTCTTGTTGGTCGCAGCATAAAACTTCAAGTTAAAAAGAATATCCCGGTAGTAACTACAGCTGTCCAACCTGCGCGCCAGTAATGTAGAAAAAGGGCTGCATCTTGATGCATTGAGACATTGTATAGAATGGAACTGTGAGACCAATGAAGGTTTACACCTCTAATGCACACTGTATATATTTAAAAATCTAATTTTCCTTGTATGTGACAATGTTGTTGCCAATAAACTTCACACTGAACTAGTTTATTATTAAAGTCATCAGCAGAACTCCACGTGTTAATGCAGCACGGTAGCGCAGGCTTGAACCTTCACCTGCACACGCAGCTGTCAATCACTCGTCAGCTCTCCAGCCTTCAGGAGTGTTTGACCTTACACTGTGTAACAAGAGCCAATTATCACTGCATAGACAACTAGTCTGCTCTCATGATGCTTCACAATAACAAGCATTTAACCCAGCAGCTTAGTAACTCTGCTGCTGCACCGCCACGCCACGCCACGCCACGCAAATGTCAGCTTCTTGGGTGATTGATGCTGAACTGACATGTAGACCATTAAAATCAGACTGTCAACATAAGCAGAGTTTACAATGTGAACTATGCAACATTCAAACCTGGTAATATCTAAAATATCTATTAAAATGAGATTAGTGATTTATCAGCCACCTATAACCTATAACACAGTCTTCAGATCCTCTCCCAGGTGATTTAAAGATCTTGGTTGTGTAACCAGATCAAGTCCCGGACCAGTAAAGGTACTGCTGAGGCACTCAAGAGCAAGGTACCGTCCCCAAGCACTGCTCCCCGGGTGCTGCCCACTGCTCACATGTGGTTGTGGTGCACTGTGTGCTGTGTTCACAAAGATTAATAATCACTCACTTAAACTTTACTTTTCATTATGAATTTCTTTTCCTCAAGCAAATTCATGCAGAACCAGAAAATTTGATAGAATTTTCTATCAAATAAAGTCTCAACATGTTTTAGTTGATCCCCAAAATCACTGTCCCATCATCATCATCATCATCATCATCATCATCAGTCATGTATACACGCATGTTCCAGTCTTCATTAGATCTCCACTATGTTCCAGAGATGATGTGTGTTCTGAACTTTCATCACTTTCTCCACACTTTGCTCACTTTGGCAGTTATTAATATTCATTGCAACTGTCCATAAAATTTCTCCTCAGCTGACTGTAATTCTGACTTTTCATTTTAATAGCAGGTGAATGACTTATAACTGCAGATTTGTAGAACTGAAGATTTATACATGCAGGAAAAATGTTGTTTTAGTATGTATAATAGATTTTTGCTGATGCTGAGAAGTTGGTGACGATCGCAGTGAATGTATGAGTTTCAGGTGTTCACCTCTGCTGCTCTGGCTACTAGAGTTGGGGACAGGACCATCTAAACCAAGACCATGTCCTGACCAAGACCAAGACTTTCAAGGTCCGAGACCAAGACGAGACCGAGACCATGGCGGGGGCAATATTTCTCTCTTTAATGAGGAAATCTTCACTGGAAGCAGTTATCAACACTGATCACATCACATGTTAAACTCAACAAACCACAGTGAACACTCCTCAAGACCAAACTCACTGTGTTATTGACCTGCAGAGTTGTTATTATGCAGAGACATTCTATAGCTTAGTGCTGTGGAGAACAATAAGGTTAGTGCAGGTGGAAACACTTCTTTATCCATTCGGTATCGATCTGGATACAGAATAAAATTATTTAATAACAAATAATGCATTTTTATTTTTCCCTATTGATTACTCTCCAACATTATAAAATGGAAAAATATGTACTGATCAATTGAAAACGTTTTGTGTAATTTGGAGCCGATGTGGACTCATTTTGCTCTATAAAATGAGCTGCTTTTGGCCTTTCTGGAAGAGAACTACATTTTTGTGCCTGATGGCGTTCCATATGAGAGTCACGAGCACTAACGCATTTCCAAATAAAATCCCGAGTCCTCTTTGTCCGAGTCCATGACAAGACCGAGTACAAATACGGCCGAGTCCGAGACAAGACTGAGTACTACAACACGAGTAGTCGACACTACGCTCTACAGCAGAACTCTTCTGTGCTGAGATTGCATTAGAACCATATTTGTTAGCTTGAGGTGCTCAGTTAACAATTTCCTTTACATTCATCTTGAACAGCAGTGGAGAAATCTGCTCCAGATCCAAATTCTGTGTTTTTAGATTTGGAGAGAAATATGATATTAGGGTATGATGATGTTCCAGTATGTTCAGTGCTCAGTGAGTAGCATTCACCAACTGTTGTTAAGAAGAAATGTGTTTTTTAAACCCGTTTACACAGTTTTCACCAAGATCCTGACGTCCACCAGTGATATCTAAACAGATCTTAAATAAGAAAAGAACCAAATCAACAACTGCTGTAAAACACTCTGACACACATTTTACTGTACTGCAAAACAAAACATTAATGTGTTGGGCTTTTAAACGTCTTAACTTTTTATTGATGAAAGTCGTCATTTTATCAGCGTTGTTCTAAAGCGTGTGAGTGTGTTTAGGGGGTTGTAAGGACCTGGCTTTCCCCTAAAAACACTTTTATTAATATTTTATGACTTTGTGGGACACTGGAGCGGTTCCCATGAAGAAAACTATTTTACAGAAAGTGTCCATGTTTTATGTGGAAAAACTAAGAGAGATGTGCTTTTGGTTACTGAGGTTAGGGTGGGTGTAGGTGTAGCGGTAGTGTGGTTTACATCTAGTCATTATGGAAGGACCTCACTGAGATAGTAGTAGAGTGTGTGTGTGTCCATGTATTTATGGCATTGTGGGGACCTTTTTGTCTCCTAAAATCACTTTTATCTGTTTTTTTGGGCTTTGTGGGGACATTTGAGAGGTCCCCATGAGGAGAAATGACTTTATAGTAAATGTGCTTGTTTTATTTGAGAAACTAAAAGAGGTAAAAGATGTGCTTTTGGTTACTGAGGTTAAGGTTAGGGTTAGGATTAGGTGTAGGTGTAAAATTATGTACTTTAGTTATTATGGGAGCCTATGGAAAGACCTCACAAAGTTAGTAATACAACACTGTGAGTGTTTGTGTGTGTGTGAGAGAGAGAGTGAGACCTTGTTTAAGTTGTTGTAGAAGTCCACGTTTCCAGCACACAGGTATCGTCCCAGCAGCGTGGCGTGAGTGGTGAAGATGGTGCTGATGTTGATCTTACGAGAGCGACTCAGCACTAGCCCCGCCCCTGCCTGCCACTCATGGAAGTGACCAATCACACTCTGCCTGTCCTCCAGCTGATCCGTCAACTACCCAGAGAGGGAGAGAGAGAGAAAGATGGAGGGAGAGAACTGAATATTAACAAACACTGTATGTATCCATAAATCCTGAATCAAAACTGGTTCTACACATTAACCCCAGACCAACTCTCCCTGCGCTACAGAGCAGAAACACCTTCATCTTCACAGGGAGAACTAGAGAGAGACAGAGACAGAAGCTGGAGTTAGAGTGGGAGAGAGAGAGATGGCAGAAGGTGGCGTAACGGTAGGGTGTTCGCCCTGTGATCAGAAGGTCAGAGGTTGGAATCCAGGACCAGTAAAGGTACCACTGAGGTACTCATGAGCAAGGTACCATCCCCAAGCACTGCTCCCCAGGTGCTGCCCATGTCAGTATATTATAAATATAAACTCTAAACTAGAGGTAGAAAAGGACATTTTAGTTAGACACGGTGTTCAATCATATATGCAAATGGAGAAAAACTACAGCTACAGTCCTGGATTTGTCTTTTTACGTTAAATGTGCATAAGATCTGCAGCAGTTCAATATAAAAATTCTAAACGGACAATCTATTAAAAAATAAACAGTATCTCTATAAAGTCTTAAAATATAACGGGGACTAAACACAGACAAACCACAACACAAAGGAGGGGTGTGATTGTGTAGATTGTTCACTACAGTAACAATTTAAGGTTTTAACAGTGAAATTGTTGTGTTTTCCAAACTTCTGCACTTTTAGACATTTCTGTTTACATGGTTCTATAGTATACTGAAGAACAGTTATCAACAACTCAAACAGGCGATATGTGCAAATATTGTAACAGCAGTCAAGTTTACACTTCACATTTACAGCACATGAGCAAGAGCCATAACTCCCCAAGTGACTGCAGGGAGACTGCCCCTGTAATTAGGAGATGGGAGTTGTTCTGGATTACAGTCTGATAAAAGCTACAAATGTAAATGCTGTAAAAATACAGTGGAACTACTTCACCAAGCAATCCTTAAAAAACGTGTCTTTAAAACCCACTTAGGAAAACGTTGGTAAACAAGGTAACAGACCCCTCACACCCACCTCCTTGAAGAACCAGGCCACCAGCGAGCCGAAGATGAGTGAGTCATTAGCCTCGCGGTCATGGTAGGGCAGGCCGATGCTACAGGTGTTCCACAGGTCACCCTTCCAGCGGTCCAGGTTCCACGCTGCAGCGCCGATGTCAAACAGGATCACGTAGGGGCTTCCCTCAATCAGCCAGCGCCCAAAATGCACCTGCATTTACCAAAAACACACACTGAGCTGCACATCTCCACTTTTCTGGGGAAGATGGTGGCGTAACGGTTAGGGTGTTCGCCGCTTCAGATCCCAGACTGGTAAAGATACCACTAAGGTACTCATGAGCAAGGCACCGTCCACAAGGGTGATGCACGTTAGCCGACCACTGCTCCTTCCAGGATGGGTCACATGCAGAACTCACATTTCATTGTGGTGCTGTGTGCTGCGCTGTGGTGTGTTCACAATGACAAATAATCACTCACTTTCCTCTGGAGGTGGTGGAGGTCTAGTGGTCAGGATTCTCACCTCTGGACCAGAAGGTCATGGGTTTGAGTCCTACCTCCAGCACCACCATCATTAGGTGCCTTAACAAGACCCTTAACCCCAAGTTGTGCAGGGAGACTGTCCCTAAAATTAGGAGAATGGAAGTTGCTCTGGATTAGAGCGTCTACTAAATGCTGTAATGTAAAGGATCATTTTCACTAGGCAACATTCACCAACAGTTCTTAAGAAGAAATTTGTTTGTAAAACCACATACACAGATTCTATAAACAGAATCTAAACATTGAGGAGCACTCTTACACACATTTTACTGCAGGCCTGTTCATGCAAAACATTAGCTTACCGTGTTTTCTTCAATTTGAGGGTATAATATTATACTATTTAAATATTATGAGTGAAACTTGGTAAGTGAAGACTACTGTATCTTAAACAATCTTCAACATTTTACCAAACCTGTCTTTGTCATGCCATTTTCCCAGGATTTTATACAGCAAAGGAGGGACGGTGTGAACATTACACAGCAAAAAGTTTACAACCATTTATACGGTTTATTACTTAAATCTAGGAGCTAAAGGTGAAGCTTGTTGACTACCATGTGGTGTGATGTTGAATCTCTCTTGGTCTCTACTGAGCTGCTTGGGTTTTTAAAAGGTCTCTTACTGCCATCTGCTGGTCAGCAATAACCCTCAACAACACAGAAAGCCAGCAGTCTATGGCAGAGTCCACAGCTCTCCACTCCACACCTCTTCAAACTAAAGGATGCATATTTAAGCAGGGAAAAGCCGAAAGAGGAAGAAGAAGAAGAAGAAGAAGAGCTGATAAGGAGCTACTCACCTGCTATTTAGCATCTACACTTTGTGTAAATTCTCATCAACATTGGATCAGAATTCCTTTCCCAACTCTGACAAATTTATAATATTTAAACTAAAAAGAAGTTCTGTTAAGAAAACTGAATGATCTTCACAGCTATGGGTGTAATTTGGATAAGAAATATTAATTATCTCGCATGGATAACTTTCCGATTTTCTTTATTTATTTCATTTGCTGGCAAAAGTAGCATGTTACAGAGAATATATAGATAGGCCATTTAAAGAGAGTGCATGGACATGAGGACATCAATATGAAATCAGAAACAGACCAAGTTAAAGAAACCTTACATGAAGCAAAATCTAAAGAATAACCTAAAGACTTCAAATAAAAAGAGTCACCAACTTGCAGCTGCAACAAAAGCCACATTGACCTTTACAGACACAGTTTCCACTATAATATGGAAATATTTTAATTTTTACTGTTTAGTTTATTGTAATGTTTCTTTAACATAATCTGTTGTTAATTTCTCATTTCTAAATTCCATTTTCTGTACATTTTAGGATGATTTGTATTACATTTGTTTGAATGTCTTAGGAGCGAGCAGCATGCATTTCACGACGTGTTGTATTTGGCCTCGTTTACACTGCAGGTCTTGATGCTCAATTCTGATTTGTTGCCTATATCCGATTTTTCTGACCTTCTGTTTAGACTTTTTTTTAAAATTGTGACCCATATCCGATTCGCTTGTTACACGACGTCATTAAACCACGATGAAGTACTAAATTGTCGCAGTTTTAATGACGTACAGAACGCAATGCCTAGGAAAATCCGATCTGCCTGTTTACATGACAGTCGCATTGGCACATATCTGATTTATATCTGATTTATTTCCACATATGAACGAGGCCTGAAACCGATCTCAAAATATCCGAATGCATGCGTTTTTTTCCTGTTTACACTGTCATGGAACAGATCCGATCTGTGTCACATATGAGCAAAAAATCGGAATTGGGTCACATTTAACTGACAGTGTAAACGAGGCCTTTGTGTAACTATGCATGCAACATGAAGGATGCTGGATGTTGGATCTCTGGACCTCGTCCTACCTTACAGCCGTTGTTGTTGATGGAGTGGAGTGCGGCGGCCACGGCGCTGTTGGGGGGGTCACACTGCTCCACCTGTGTCTTAAAGTTGTGCTCGTAGTAGGGGCCCATCATGAAGTAGTTCTCCCCCCACTCGTCCACCGTGATCTTCGCTTTAGTCTGAATTACTGTGTAAATGCCTCCCACTACACACACACACACACACACACAGTCTTGTATTATTATCTTTGTGAGGTCTTTCCATAGACTCCCATAATGACTAGATGTATATAATTTTACACCTACACCTAATCCTAACCCTAACCTTAACCTCAGTAACCAAAAGCACATCTTTTACCTCTTTTAGTTTCTCAAATAAAACAAGCACATTTTCTACAAAGTCATGTTTCCTCATGGGGACCTCTCAAATGTCCCCACAAAGCCCAAAAACACAGATAAAAGTGATTTTAGGGGACAAAAAGGTCCCCACAATGTGATAAATACATGGACGCACACACACACACACACACACACACACACACACACACACACACACACACACACACACACACACACACACATGAGAGAGAGACACACTAGGCCTCATTCACCAATACTCTCATTCACTAATCAAGTTTGTTTTCTTAAATTTGTTCTTACGGAAGTGAAGAAATTAGTTTGATCATAGACGGTAGTAGAAGTGATGAAAACCCAATGAACTAATGTTCTGCACAAAGAGGCATTTAATAAAATGTGTGAGTGCCCTTCAAGTATTTGTAGATTCTGTTGTTCCTTCAGAATAATTCATAATAAGAAAACATTATTGATTGTCAGAGTCTTGGTGAAAAGCGTGTAAATTTGTTTTGAGAAAAATATTTCTTCATAGTGAACTTTATCATCATCTAAGTTACATACAGTACACAGAGAGACGAGACATTTCTACAGAATACAAAGAAGGCGCATAGAATATACACATATAAATAAACTATAAATATGAACTTTAAACTAGAAAATGAGACGGTCATTTTAGTTACATGAGATATTCAGTAATATGTGCACATTTTGCAACAGTGGTCAAGTGGAGATAAACTACAGTTACAGTCCTGGAAAGGTAGAGCAGCTGGTGAATGAGGAGTTACAAATTCTACTGTAAAAGATTGACAATTTATTCAACTTAGAAAGAAAAGTTGGATAAAATTATGTCGGCAAATAAAACAGTTGGATATGAGTTGAATTTCCAGAAACTTTCTCAATCATAGATAAAGATTTAATATCAAATGAAATCAAATTTCCTGTACACATACAGACACTTCAACATTAACCATGTTATCAGCTGTAATCATGTCAAATGCCGAGTTAAATTTGTTCAGAAATATGCTGAATTATTTAAACATCAGCTTTCAGCTTGAATGAGCTGTATGAATGTAGATGGTTTGTACGGTTGGTGTGACAGGAGCCAGTAAACTGCTGGGAGTGATCTGTCCACTCATCTGCTGGTTAATATTTAACTGGATTGAGAACTTCACTCTGGGCAGTGTTTGTTCAGTTTTACGTCACATTCTGCTGCTGATGGATCACACTTACTGCCAGAATTTAATGCTATTTAAAGACACTCTATTTTGCTGTTTAACACACACATATTACTGTATTTACGAGGTCCATACACTCCCATTATGATTAGATGTGAACAACACCGCAGCTCTAACCCTAACCCTAACCTCAGTAACCAAAAACACGTCATTTACCTCTTTACTTTCTCACATAAAACATGGACTTCTATCAAATCATTTCTCCTGATGGGGCCCGCGCCAATGTAAAATATAAAGAAATATGTTTTTATGGGAACAGCCAGGTCACACTCTCTTCATCTCTCTCTTATCCATTCTGCTTCTCTCTCTCTTCATTTCTCTCTCTCTCACACACACACACAGCACAGACATTTACTTGATATTGATTTATTCCCGACGCGCGTCCACAGCGCTATTGTGCCGCGGCTTTCATGGGGAACGCCCTCATGACAAAAATGTACTTCTCTCCCAGAAATGAGTCAAAAACGAGTTATAGACCAAAATCAGTACAAATGCTCAAAAATCACCAAAAATTCAGTATTTCTTCATTTTACATCATTCAGAAAATATTCGATTTCATTCTATAATGTTAGAGAGTAAAAAATAAATATAGAAAAATACACGATTTGTTATTAAATAATTTTATTCTATATCCAGATGGATTCCAAATGGATAAATAAGTGTTTCTACCTGCACTGACCTTATTGTTCTTCATAAACTAAACCATAGAACGTCTCTGCAGAATAACAACTCTGAATATCAATATCAATGTGCTGATCTTCACAGTCTTGTGTTCCACGCAGTGCTTTTGGTGCGGAAGACTGTGTAGAACTACTTGAAAAACACTCCATTTCTCTCTCGTTTCTCGCTCACTCTCATTCTCTTTTGATATCTTTCACCTTTTATCTCTCATACAGACACACTCTTATTCCCTTTCTCCTATTTCTCTCTCTCTCATTCTTTTTCTTTGCCATTCTCTCTCTCAGACGAAGAACTCTTATTCTTCCTCTTGTTTTCTCATGTTCTCTCTTTCTATCTCTTTCTCTTCACCTCTCTCATTCTCATTCTATCTCTGTTTCTCTCTCTCAGTCTGTCGTCCCCATTCCTCTTGTTTCCATCTCTCTCTCTCTCACACACACACACCAACCCCTATTCTTCCTCTCATTCTCTCTAGTTCTCTTTCATACTCTCTTCACCTCTCATTCTCTCTCTCTCCTCACCTTTGTTGGTGACCTCCCAGGCGATTTCGAACAGCAGTAGGTCCTGGACGGGCAGCTGCTCATCCTCCCACAGCGGGATGCCGCTCAGCGAGCTCATGGAGAGGGATCGAGACAGGGGCATGGTGGAGACTCTGGGCTCCTGCGCTGCTGTTAATCGAGGATGAAGGTGGACGAGTGGGCTGACAGTGCAGCGCTGTTTTAACCTGCTGCTGTGCTCCTTCTCCCTCCTCGCAGGCCCAAAGCAAACACACACTCAGGGGTCACGGCTGAAGGTCAGCGGCACCGCGGCGAGGACTGGGGCGTATGTCCAAATCTCTATAAACTAATGCTTCTGGAGGAGACTTGACGCTTCTCAAGTGTGTTTTGACATCTGTCCGGTGACTCAGGTGTGACCTTGTTTTACACTCTGGAATAATAGTTGTAACAGGTTCAGTTGGGCTTAAAGCAGGTTTTGGGACGTGACCGTGTGATGTCACTCATGCGCTTGTTTGTTTTAACCAGACGTAGTCCAGAGTTCACTTTGGCACAGATCCACGCTGATGTGATCACTAAAGATCCGTTTTACGCAGGAACTAGAAAGAGTCCAAAGAACGAAAATGGGGAAAAACAGAGAGGAATGAAATTTTGCGATGAAGTTGATGGAAAAGGGGAAATGAAGACATCACTGAGTCACTAGAACCTGTCAGAGTAGAAACCAACATCTACACAATCATGAGGACACACACAGTTTAGTAGACACAGAGATATTCTATATTTGCATATTGCTCATTTAATGTTTACATTTACAGCATTCAGCAGCAACTTCCATGTCCTAATTATGGGGACAGTCTCCCTGGAGCAGCTTTGGCTTAAGAGTCCTGATCAGGGACTCAATGGTGATAGTTCTGGAGGTAGGATTTAATCCTATGACCATATACCACTTGATCATCATCATTCATTTACTCAAGAAATATTCAGTATTGCTTGATGTCAGTAGCCGTGAAGAAATTCCAGAAGAAATTATTCATGCGAACATGGCCAACAGATTTAGACCCCTCTGTAGTGATCCTCATCAGATGCTATCAGTTCTGTTCCCCTTTAATGTTTTACATGTAGACCTTCACATATTACAGTTTTTCTCAGACGCTTAACTACATTGACCATGCCATTAGTCCAAGTTGTCATTTCCAAATAAATATAGGCAAATCAGTAAACATTTCTGCACATCAGAAACCACGTTGTCATTGCTTGCACATCACTTTTCATTGCTAAAGGGTTTTTGCAAAACACTAGTCACAGTGATCATTTGGCAACACCAAAATCACATCAGAGTGTCTGATCAAGCAATTCACTTCAAAATAGCGGCAGCTGCTAAATTCCATCCCAAAACACTACTGAACTTGGGCCAAATTTGCAATTGGTTGCACTACTTGCTGCAAATCTAACTCTCAATCACTCAAAAGCTGCTAACACGGTATAAAAGGAGTAATAAAGTGGTGTAATTTTTAACAAACAATGAAACAAGACTGGAGAGGACGTGGACGTGGCTGTGGAAGAGGAAACAGTGGGCAAGGTCAAAGACAGAGGACAGCCATAAAATTACAGCCACCAGTGTTGGGGAGTAACGGAATACATGTACCGGGGTTACGTACTTAGAATACAAAACATGAGTAACTGTATTCCTTTACAGTTAGCGTTTAAATAGGTGATAATTAGAATACAGTTACTTTGTTGAAATAAATGGATTACACAGCGGTCTTTTCCTGTTTCATATGTGAGGCTGTCCCCTCTCTGTCCCCTCTCTGTCCCCTCTCTGTCCCCTCTCTATCCCCTCTCTATCCCCTCTCTGTCCCCTCTCTATCCCCTCTCTGTCCCCTCTCTATCCCCCTCTCTGTCCCCTCTCTATCCCCTCTCTATCCCCTCTCTGTCCCCTCTCTCCCCTCTGTCCCCTCTCTGTCCCCCATCCCCCTCTATCCCCTCTGTCCCTTCATCCCCCCCTGTCCCCTCCCCATCCCCCTCTGTCCCCCATCCCCCTCTGTCCCCCATCCTCCCCATCCCCCTCCCCATCCCCCGTCCCCCTCCTCTATCCCCCCTCCATCCCCCTCCCTGTCCCCCTCCCCATCCCCTCTATCCCCCTCCGTCCCTCCCCATCCCCCCATCCCCCCTGTCCCTCCCCCATCTCCCTCTGTCCCTCTATCCCTCCATCTCTCCTCTCGTTCTTCATCCATTCATCTCCCTCTGTCCCCCTCTATCCCCCTCTCTGTCCCCCTCTGTCCCTCTATCTCTGTCCCCTCCCTATCCCCCTCTGTCCCCCTCTCTATCCCCCTCATCTCCCCTCTCTATCTCCTCTGTCCCTCTATCCCCTCTGTCCTCTCTGTCCCTCTCATCTCCCTCTCTGTCCCTCTCTATCCCTCTCATCCCCTCTCTGTCCCCTCTATCCCTCTCTATCCCTCTAATTTCGTAATTCCACTTACTGTCGGAAACCCAAACAAAAACACTCAATAAGAGGCTCCAATGTAAGCTGCCCTGTTAATGTTGCGGTCAGTTTACATCGATGGACCTGGAGCCAGCACAACAGAGCCAGCAGTGCCCGGGTGAATATGCTTACTCGGTGAAATTTCATCTTTGCTCGCAAACAAACAAGAATTTGCAGGATGTGATTGCTACATCCATGGAAGCAAAACACTCCACCCACTTGCTGTAAACTAAACATAGACCACAGTTCTTTTCAGTTATCAGATCTATATTTGCTGCAGTATTCTATATTAGCATACAGCACGCCTTTATAGACTCTAAAGAACACCTGGCAGTTGGCGGGAGGGCCGTTCACTGCTGACCATGAAGCGTACATTGTTCAGGATGGTGCTAGGAAACAATACACTCCGTACAGGAAATACAGGCTGCTGCTGTCCACACACAACATACCATAACATTCATTCAGTCACTTTATCAACTGGAGATATTTCAATATGTACGGGTAAAACGTCAACATATGAGTTGTCCACTATACGTTTACTGTAACTCTGTGCATCACTCGGTTATATCAGGGACTAGTCCTGCTGTGTACATCCCAACAGTTGGGCCATACAACTCTGGAAAGTTTACTGTATTCCTTGATGAGATTTACAGAGCACTTCTGGAGTTTGAAGGAAGAGACAATGCTACGGAAGAGATCGTGTAGAGTAAATCACATGACAAAATGTGTTTTTTTTATTTTTGCGTTTTCATACACATCCAGTAAAACCACCTTCCTTCACAGAAGACGAGTTTGTGTTCTTTGTTGCTCCCTCTGTGTGTGTACTGATTTTACTGCAGTGAGTGAATATTTTGTCTGAGAGTGGTCACTGATTGCTTGTATGTGTCTCCTGTTTGACTGATGTGTGTTAGTTACTGTTTGCGTGAATTATGCAATTTTGCAATAGCTATTTAGTGTTTTGATTCACGTAGAGCGTTGTGCAGGGAAAATGGAGAGTTCTGCAGGCTGCATCGGCTGATTTGAGAACGTTATTGTATGGTTATTGTTTTGAAAAAAGTAAAGCGCCTGAGAAAAACTGTAAACTGAGTGATTGCATAACCACATGTGAACTCTGCATTTGACCCATCTGTGAAGGAGCAGTGGGCAGTTTTTTGGTGGGAGCAGTGCTTGGGGACGGTACCCTGCTCATGAGTACCTCAGTGGTACCTTTACTGGTCCAGGACTTGAACCGGCGACCTTCCGATCACAGAGTCAACTCCCTAACCATTATATCACCAAACAAACCAAACTCACCTGGCTCTCTTTATGTGTGTGCTGACAGGCTTTTACAGCGTTTATTAGGGTTGGGGGTCTTGACTCGGGATTTGGACCCCAGTCATGGTGAGCCCTGTGTTCCATCAGGGTGACCAAAATGATGAAAGTTGTCTAGTTGTTTTCCTCCTCGCCTCTCTCTCCCCAAGTCAGACCACCGTACAGCACCATGTAAATAATGGCCACATAGACAACAAACCAGCACGGTGTGAGCCAGATTTCCAGGAAGAGGTAAACAGAGAGGGATGAGAGAGAGAGAGAGAGAAGGAGGTGGAGGGAAAGAGCGGGAGAGAGGCTGAGTGAGAGAGAGAGAGAGAGAGAGAGTGGTGAGTATATATAGTGGCATGGTGGAGCAGTATGTGACCATTTGGATTTGGATTCAGCAGCAGCTCCAGCGCGATGTTCTGCAGAATGAAACTTCAGATTTTGGTGATTTTTCTCTCGGTGGTTATTTCACAACTCCAGTCAACACGACCGGCAGCGGGACTCATGACAGCACCGGGGCACGACACGACTGCAGGTACCAAGTCGAGCATCATATTGTATGTATGGGTAGTAATCTCGTGTGTGAAGTAAAAGTTACGTGTGTGTAGGTGAACGTGAGTGATTGTCATTGTGAACACAGCACAGCACAACCAAATGTGAGCTCTGCATTTGACCCATATGTGAAGGAGCAGTGGGCACCTTACGTTGGGGCAGCACCCAGGGAGCAGGACTTAGGGATGGTACCTTTACCTGTTTGGGATTCAAACCGACAACCCTTTGACCGAACACCCTAACCGTTAGCACTACCAGCTGCCCCCAAATGTAGTAACATGCGTGTGTGCAGTAGGGTCACCCTAACCCTAACCCTAGTACAGGTGTGTTGTATATGTAGAGTACATCTTCTATGAATTTGTATATGTAGTAAGCTTGTGCGTATGGTAAAGTTGCATGTGTAGTAATGTGTGTGTGTGTGTGTAGGTGCAGTGAGGAGGGAAGTGCAGGCCGAGGACGAGGCTCTGTGTCTGCTGCTGCTGCGTGTGAGAGACGTGGAGAGACATGCCAGCTGTGGAACCAGACTCACACGTAGCCGCTTCAACCTCAACCCGTTTGGACTGCGCTTCGGGAAACGCTCCGGAACCTCCTCAAACTCATCACCCTCATTGCTCCACCCGGACCGAACCGACCCAACCGGACCTGGCGGACTGCCGCGCGCACTGTTGCTGCTGCTGCCGCCCCGACCGGAGCCCATATCATAACATCTACAACAACCACCTGGAGCAGATCTCATAACATCTCCATTCTCCTGGACCACACCTCATTCATCCTCCGAAAGCAAAATTCATAACACCACCAGTTTCATCCTGGAACACACTTCATAACATCCTCGTTGTTCTGGAACAGACTTTATAACATCCCTACTTTCAGTCTGGAGCAGACCGCATAGCATCACCTTCCACCTGCTGCAGAGTTCATAACATCTACATACATCATCATGGAGCAGAGGTCATATTTCCACCTTCATCCTCCTGAGACAGTCAGCATAACATCTTCACCATCCTCTAAGAGCACACTTCATAACATCCCCATCACCCAGAAACATATTTCAACAGCACAGTTATCCTGGAGCAAATTTCATCCTGAAGCAGACTTCATATTATCACTCCGTTGCAGCAGACTTCATAACACTTCCATCATCCACCGGCAGCAGACTTCACTACATCTCCTCAAGACCTCATAAAATCTCCACCTCCCTGGAACAGAACTCCACTCATCACCACCACCCTGGAGACGACTTCAGAATCCTGGACTTTGCGCTGTTAAAAGATGGACAGTTCTGCATGTTTTCTCCCTTAAACTACAGCAAATGTTTTTGCGGTTGATCACAGTTATTATATTTTGTTGCATTTATGCTGTTTGTGAATGTTGTGTACAATAAAAGTTTTTATATTGTTTGACCTGATTTTTTAAGCAGCTCCGAACACCACGTAACATCCACTTTTCAACCACTAGATGGCAGCAAAAACAACTTTATCCTCACTTTGCATTTGAAAACACATGCAGCACTGTTATTAATGTACAGGAAACAACTTTACCTGTAAAACATCATTTTATAAACAGAAAGAGACAAACTTTTTTTTCAAATGAGTTTATTTCACACTAGGTACAGAAAAATTCCTCCCGTCCACCCAAATTCCACTTACAGGGTCACGTGTGGCAAATACGCAAATATTGGTCTTTGATCACTCCTAATAACACAGATTACAAAAGATTACAATATCTTCAAATTGGACCATATCACCTACAATGGACCAGCAAGACAGAAATATAGAAATTGACAAGCAAGTGGGGTGTGTTGGGCAGAGGGAGGACGGAGTGTGATCCAGGTGTGCGAGTGTGCATGTGAATGGTGAGTTTGAGCGATTTACAAATCTTTCAGGTCCTTCTGAATGCCCCAGAGAGTGTCTGCGCTCTTCTTGAGCTGGGCCACCTCCCCGTCGGTCAGGGTGGTGTTGACCACGCTGGCCACTCCGCTGCTGTTCAGCACACAGGGCAGGCTCAGGTACACCTCCTCCCCGATGCCATACATGCCCTACAAAACGGTAAGCGAATTAAAGAGTGATTATTTGTAATTGTGAACACAGCACACAGTGATCCAAGAAGCTCTGCGTCTGACCCATTCGTGGGGCAGCTCATTCACGTGGGAGCACTTGGGGAGCTTTTTGCATTTCCAATAAGACAAGCTAAAATGGTTCAAATAAAATAAGAAAAATATAGAGTCAACGCTTGGGTTATATTCTTGCTGTGCCCATGTCATTTGGTGCCCAGTTTAGTCTCCACAGCTGTATGTGTTATCTCCTCACCTTGACCATGGTAGAGACGGGGTGAACCCTGCTCAGGTTCTTCACCAGACTTTCAGTCAGGTCAGCCACACTCAGACCGATGGCCCAGTTGGTGTAGCCCTTCAGTCTGATCACCTCGTAAGCACTGCAAAAATAAAACTCCAAGTTAGCACTCACCACTGACTTACACAGGCTCAACTGTCATCCAGCCCTCATTATCACAATCTGGGTTAACCTAACCCTAGTCAAAGTCACTCAAATCCTTACGCTCCTTATAAACAAGATTTTATGCTTCCAAAACATTACCTTTATACTAAATGTTTACTTGCTGCCTTATATATCCCAATCACTGCCACGTGCCACGGCAACCAGGTAATCAATGCTGTTCACTTCACCTGTCAACGTTCATAACGTAATGGCTAATGGTGAACTCACTGCATAACCCACACAGACGTAAAACGCAACTTTAGTGTACCTGTCCACCACCATCTTGTGAGTGTCCTTCCAGTTCTCGCTGTCCTGATCGGTGCCGATGGCAGGGTTGAGCTTCTGCAGGTTGACGCCGGCCACGTTGGCGCCGCTCCACACGGGCACTGCCGATACGCAGATAAACATCGATGAAATCTTGCGTTTATCAGACAATCTAACCAAGAACCCAGCCACTGGCGATGCACAAATCAATGTGTTTCCTAATGCCAGCCCCAAGCCTAGTTACACTGCAAAATTTGCCAAATCAAAACGTAGACAATGACAATCTGATGTGGTAAGCAACCGAGAGAAGAACATCATCTAACCAAGATACTGAAGATTCATCCAGTTCAGTCCTGAATAATCTGAGGACATTTCTCTCTGTACAATCATCTCCTAAAAGTATCACATCACTGAGCACTAAAACTTCTGCCCACTGTGCCAGCCGGCCGCTCACCGCTGGAGTCTCCGTGCTCTCCCAGGATGTAGCCGTTGAAGCTGGTGGAGTGGATGCCCAGCTTCTCTGCCATGAGGTAGCGGAAACGAGCCGAGTCCAGGTTGGTCCCGCTGCCGATGACACGGTGCTTGGGCAGGCCGCTCAGCTTCCAGGTCACGTAGGTCAGCACGTCCACTGCAGGGAAGAAGGAAAAAGAGGGTGAACCAAAGGAAACTTTGCACAAGATCATACCAAAATGATGTAAACAATGACAGTCCTCCACATAGAATCAATCTAACTATAGGTTTATACTTCAGACAACGTCCAAACAAAACTCTAGGTAGTAGGTCAATGAGAATAATCAGTTAATACTGGAAACACTGCTCTGCTCTAAAGCCACTTTGCAGCAGCAGGGGGAGCAGTTCAGTAGGACAGCTCCACTGGTAATATGAGAAGTCTTGTATGATTTTTAACTCAAAACTTGCTGCCACATGCACGCGTACAGGTACTGTTTATAATTTGTCGTTTTTCTTCACTTGACTGCTGCTGCAATATTTGCACATATCACTGAATGTCTCCCGTAACTAAAATGGCAGGTGTTCTTTTTGTCCTGTTCTTCTGGTGAGAAATTGCAAACAAACCTTTAACTGCACGGTTATGGCAAAACAATAATAGTTGCACTCTCTCTCTGCCCCACCTGGGTTAGACACCACCACGATGATGCAGTTGGGGCTGTACTTGATAATCTGGGGGATGATGTGCTTGAAGATGTTGACGTTCCTCTGCACCAGGTTGAGTCGGCTCTCGCCCTCCTGCTGGCGCACGCCGGCCGTCACCACCACGATGCGCGAGTTCGCCGTCACCGAGTAGTCTGCCAACCAAACGCACAAGAGGAGGGGCCACAGCAGTTCACATCAGTCTTCATACAGAAGCTTACCCAAGTAAAATAATTATCACCACCACCATTAGGGCTGGGCACTCATCTCACAAGGAACTGAACATTTTACCTACAAAACGATTAAAGTATGATTTTGTTTCTGGGTGTTTTTGCCCTAACAGTTCAATGACAAGGTTTGCTCTGTATTTTTAGAAATAATCAAACTAACTAAAATACTTGAAACGGGCAAGATGATGTGGATTAGAGGTTCTAAATGTACGTTTTGATTAATTGACTTTTGATTAAAGCTGGTCTCACCCTTGTCAGCAACGATCTTGGGTGTCTTAAGGAAGAGGCTGCCGTGCTGCAGGTCCATCATCTCCCCCTTCAGCCTGTCCTCAATCACATCAACCAGGGCAAGCTCATCACACAGTTCCTACACAGAGAAACGGGTGCAAAACATCCAACATTCAAACTGCAGTCAAAGTAAAAATGTTTGTGTGTGTTGGGGGACAGTGTCTTACCCTGAGCAGGATGCTGACAGCACAGGCCATGCCCACCTGGCCCACTCCCACCACCGTCACCTTGTTGGTGGGCACCTGGGCAGCTCCGCCAGAGAGGGGAGTTATGAGCTTCTCTACAACTGAGGCCATGATCTAGGGACAGAGGAAGATAAGAAAGGTAAAGTAACTCCCAGTCAAATTAGCAAAAAGAAAAGATGAATGCAACTTGTGTGTGAGGCTGGAAGGTTGGAGACAGTTAAACTGCCCCATGCTCACAGCAGCTGTTAGAGGACACAAAAATGTCCCACTGACAATATGACATGCTCACATGATCTGGAGATGCTGTTTTGGGGTAAACACTTTCACATTCTCTAGCTCCAAAAAGGTGTTTTACACTGTAGCTTGCACATTTAGATTAGGTTTTTGTTTGTAACACAGGAGGATCTCTAACACAACTAAATAAGCTTAGATTTGTTAAATGTCGTGCTTTGTGATTACATTCATCTCAGATCATCAAACCATTTAACCAGTCAGTTCCATACCTGGCCATTTCTCCTCCTGCATTTGCATTAAATTCATCATTTACAATTCAACTTGAACATATACCTTAAACTGACTTTAAGCACAAAGCTTTGCACAGTTTTCTGACCTAAATGAAAAATCAAATTTGAAAAAAGTCCTGAGGTAAATGAGAATTAGTTTTAATCATCACCCTCACTAGAGAAGTGGGACCAATCCCCACGTGCAGCAGCTGATCACGTGTAACCCACCACTGTGCAACTCAACTGGGGCGAGTAAAGAATGAAAGTGGACGGGGATTTTAGAACCGGCTGCACGCTACAAGCACCTACAGTTATGTCTGTACTGTGACACTAATCCCCCTCCTCCTCCATTTCTAGCTGCTGATTGGCTGATACTATAATCCTAAAATGACAGTGGGCACACAGTAACTGGAGCTAAGAACATAAGATTCATCTCTCATTTCTGGTTATCAAATCTGATTGTGGAATGATCCAAACGGACATTAATAGTCAAGGCCATAGCTATGATTTTAGGTTAATGTGGCAGTTTTAGTATTTCAGTGACTAAAAAACCTAGGGCCTCATTCCTCAACCATTTAGAAGCAATTAGTTCTTAAAACTCATTTGTGCAGTGTTCACCAAGAATCAAACATTCACCGATGACTTCTTATTTGAGATTTGCTCATATGTAAGAGCAGAAACTACTATGAACAGTGAAGAACAATTTTACATTTACACCATTTAGTGGAAGCGACTTCCATTTTCCTACTTTCAGGGACAGCCTTCCTGCAGCAACTCGGGGTTAAGGGTCTTGCCCAGGAAGCCCCATGATAGTAGTGCTGGAGGTAGGATTCAAACCCACAGCATCTCAGTTCACAAGTGAGTATGCTAACCACTAGTCACTGTCTAAATTATAAACTTTAAGAAGATTTTCTATTTCATTTTTACTCTTTAGTTTATAGTAGGATTCTTAACTTAACCGTGTAAAGTATACTACATTTCTTAAATGCTTTCTGTGCTAATTAACCAATTTTGCTAAAATTGTACCGCTCTCCACTTGACTGCTGTTAGAATATTTGCATACATTATTGAAGTACGACTTGCACACATTACTAATTGTAATTTTGACAAATGTCATTTGCACATACTAGTGATTGTAATTTTTCTCCACTTGACTGTAGTTACTGTACTGGCACATGTTAGTGAACTGCTGCAGATCACATGAACATACAATGCAAAAACATCGTTCCAGGACCAAAACTGTAGTTTGAATTCTACTTACTTCGTCTCTTTTTCTACCTCTATTTAGAGTTTTTATATTTTATAGCCTATGTATATATTTTTGCTCACCCTATGTGCATTACTCGTTCTTTGTGCTCTGTGGGAACTGGAGCCACGTGGTCTCGTCACTCTGTATACCTGTATATAGTAGAGATTACACCTTGATGTACACGCACAGGACGCGACTCCTACACGTCCCCACACACGCGAGTTATTCCACTCGTTAGCGCACGTCCACGCCAGAACATTTGATGTAAAGGTACCGGGTACAACACGACAATTAAGAGGAATAAATAGGGCTGGGTAATGAGAGACTCCCGCGTGTCCGCGCGCCTCCGTTAATCACCTGAAGCCCCGGTTTCCACGCGACGGGTAATTAGAGGCCTACTGACGTCACCGACCTCACCGCGTCCTTGACGGTGACCGTTGCCGAGTTAAAGCAGGAGAAACAACAACAATAATAATAATAATAATAATAACTTGGCTCCAACAATAAATTGTTAACACCAATAATAACGAGGCCGGAGCGGCCCTCACGCGCGTACGGCAGCGGAATCACGGCGCGCACCCACGGGATGTGGCGCTCGTGCCCGTGTCGGTGCTCGTGTCCGCGCGGCCTCTTCCTGAAGCAGCGCCAAGTCTGTAACTTCACCACAACTCTTCTCACAAGTAACAAACGACGCGTTTCAGCTACAAAAACACACGCTGCGAGCTAAAAAACGCCTCATGAAGGTCTGCGCGGTGCAAAGCCCCAACACCAAACGGCCAAGATCTCACGAGTCTCACCATCGTCACAAAGAACATACCTCATTCTAAACCCACAAGTGCGGCGGTTCATGTGCTCAATAAGTGGTGTTCAGTGGTGAAGGCGTGTGGAGTACGTACTTGTGCAGGAGGAGTGCGTACCGCGCCGGAGTGAGGGAGTGAGCTGCTGAGAGCAGATGGAGGCTGACGGAGAGACGCGCTGAGGGAAAAGGGCGTGAGGCTTCCGCCAGGAGGAGCTTCTACGCAAACTCCGCAACGCACGCAGCGTACCGGAAGCGCTGGGTCGGTGCCTGAACTTGCGCAAACGTAGTGGTGAATACGCGCACGCCCGGACCCCGAACTTCACGCCTCGGTGGTGAAGGTGAACAAACCTGGTGATTTAACACGGAGAATGAGAACACACACCGCGGATCTACACACTCCATGCTGCCGGACGTGTGAATCACAAAGTTTCATCACATTTACACTTCCAGCCTTTAGAAGACGCTTTAACCCAGTGCTTTACAGTCCACGTCTGCTCTTCAGGCTGTAAAGCTGCTTAAATCAACAACCAAGTTACTACCAGCTAAATTACACACCTTACAAACCAAAGAAAAGTCACAAGTTAGTGCACAGACAACAAGAGTACGTGTTAGTGCGTTTTTGTGAAGGGGTAGTTAAAAGTGAAAGTGGGTGATTATTTTTCTTTGTGAATACACTACAGCACAGTGCACCACAACCACATGGGCAGCACCCAGAAAGCAGTGCTTGGGCATGGTACCTGGCTCATAAGTACCTCAGTGGTACCTTTACTGGTCTGTGATTCAAGCTGGCAAACTACCAATCATGGGTTGATCGCCCTAACGGTTACGCAACCAACTGCACCAAATACTTAATATTACTTAGTCTCCTAGATCAGGGTTCCCCAACCACCCGGCTCAAAGGTGCTTCATAATCCTAATCTTATGACTAGGCAGTTGATAGTGTAACGGTTAGGGAGTTGTCCCGGACCGGTTAAGGTACCGTCCTCAAGCACTGCTTCTGGGTGCTGCCAAAAAAAGCTGCCCACTGCTCCTTCATGGATGGGTCAAATGCAGAGCTCACTTGTGGTCGTGGTGCACTGTGTGCTGTGCCGTGTTAATCACTCACTCACTTAAATTTATTTCAGTGATCACCAACACAGAGTTTCAGTTAGACCACTGCACCACATATGAATGGTAAATTGACTGATGGTAAATGTTTACTAGAGCAATAATGATAAAAACTGAGTTTGTTTAGTGACCTCACTTGGAGAGGTGCTACGTGACTTTAGGAGTCAGTGTAACTCAGAGATACCGGTAATCAAGGAATCAGTTTTTCTTATAGTGGTTCCTCCCTGGGTGAAAGTGAACTAACCTGTTTGCTTCTCTGTGAGGTTAATTTAACCTACAACACAGGAAATGGCACACAACTCTACTGCCTGTCTGCTGCGGTTATACAAGCTGCTGTGTGAATGTTGTGCTGCACGAGGCCTGCTAGTGGGAGGATGTGTGAGAGAAAAACAAAAAAAAACATTTGAGAATTTGTTGTAGACTACAGGCTAACCCAAAGCAGCATAGCCCACAAATTTGTTCTTACTATTGCGAGGTTTTGGGCCCAGGCTTTACTTTGCTGTTTCTGTCCAGTCACGGTGTGGTCCTCAGGTACAGTCCTGACTAGACAGCATTCTTTCTAGCATTCTTGTTGGGCATGTTTCCAATTTCCAAAAGCTATCATTATCATACAGTACTGTGCAAAAAGTCTTGAACCACCTTTTCTTGTGTAGTCTAGAGGAATAGTATTTACACGTATGTTTGTGCATGTTGAAATAGATCACTGTACATTACTGTCTCATATATAAAGAATATATAAAGAAATGTGCGTTTGCTCAAAACGTTTGCACAGCACAGTATATGAAGAGTGTTTCTGGCACACATTTGGGCAGAGCTAACTACTCTCTGAACTACACTAGGCCTTTACGTTTACAGTATCTTTCCAGCCAGTGGTGGTAGTGCTGGAGGCAGGATAGAGCTGGATTTATTGGAGTTATTTCCACAATCTAGATTTAGCCAACATGAACTGCTACAATTGTTATATTGATATTAATATTAATAAAGCAAGTATATAAGTGAAAACCATAAAAATGTAAAACAACATTACAGAAATATACTATGTAATTAAAAACTTTTGTAAGTTGTAAAAACCTCTGTAGAAAACCTGCGTGTATTAACATATACTCTGTAGTATGTCTAATATGTTTCTAGATACTTATAGATTGTGTTAACAGTTTGTTAACAATGTGTTTAATAGGCAACTGAAGGGAAACGGGGCATAATCCTGAGCTGATGTCTTGTTCCATTAACATTTTGAACACACGACTAGTAATTTCCGTTCCCTAACATTCTAACCAGTCTGGTGTAATTTATTGCATTTGAGACTCAAACGTAAAGCATGAGGTCTATACATGAAGCCACAGTTCCAGAGCACATCTGGGCACACAAAATAACAGTAAAAATATTTGTTAATATTTACTGCAGAAATTGCAGCTGATGTTCCAACAATAAAATATAGTTTGACTGCTAATAAGCCCAGGTGTTGATATGACACAAATATTCTCAATTTTGTTTAATTTCTCACAGTGAAATGAGGGGAATAAACAAGCTCTCAGCTTTGAGGCTTTGTGTTTTCTGAGTGATTTTATTGTGCGTGTTGCAAATGATTTCTACTAATAACATTGCTACACAACTCCTATTTGTGGACATTTCTGGAGTATGAGTTTGTTTGTCTGTATGGTTAAATATGTGCTTTACGAGCTGCTGTGTTTGATTAACGCGACCGGGTCATCAACGACTTCAGCAAACACTCGGCGAGGAAGGCAGGTGTGTGTTATAATAACAACGTGCACACAGACTGCTGACCCACATTAGTGGCTCCTTTAGAAATACGTCTGCTGATTATAGATCATAATTACATCATTTTCTCCTGTCCTGGTCTGAAAGGTTTTTATAGCTGTAGTAAGAGGCCTCTAGTGCAGAGTCATCACGTCGCATTTCTCACCGTCTCCTCTAAACACACACACACACACACAAGGAGCCAATGGGACTACAGATCCACCTACTGACTCATCCAATCAGATGCAAGAAGAAGGAACACAGCTCAGTAAAAGACTGCAGTGTCAAAGCAGAAGGAGAGAATTAAGACAGATTTAAAACTTTTAAAAGTTGCTGTCAAAAGTACCATAAAGTTGAAGTTCAGCTGTTCACTGTGTGCTGTGCTGCATTGATGGTGATAAATAATCACTCACTTAAATTCATGCAGCATTGATGAAATTCATATAAAGCTTTGATGAGCTGCATGAATATAAGTGAGTAATTGCTTGTTATTGCGAACAGCACGCAGTGTACCACAACAAAATGGGAGCTCTGAATTTGACCCATCCATGAAGGAGCAGTGGCCAGTTTTTGGCAGTGCCCGGGGACCTTACCTAGACCGGGACTTGAACCAGCGACCTTCCAATAACGGTGCCAACTCCCAACTCTTCCAGTTAGTAAAAAAATAGTAAAAACAAATTGAAATTTGTAGAGCCATGTTGGGAAAAAAAATCTAATCGTCATCTTTTAAAATTCTGGTCTTACACATAATGAATGAAATGATTTGAGTCATTTCTAATTACTACATAGCTATAAATTGTGATATTGCTAGAAATATTAATAAATCATATAAAAGATTAAATGTAAAAATACATTAGTAGACATAATTCTGTAGAACAGAAGAGATGATTTATGCAACTGTATTCAAGATAAATATCCAGATAAATGGTAAAACACACTGTGATGACATGAAAAGAGCTTGTGATTCACGTCCCTGTGCACCATAATGTTATGAAGGCTGTAGAGCATGCACTAGCTGCGTGAATAAGCAGAGCCGTGTGAATAAACATCATCTAATCTGAGTGACCTCTACAAGTGCTCTGAACACCTCACTGAGCGTGACGATCTGACCTTCAGCACCTCCGCCAATCAGTGAGCTCCACCCTGCCGCCCAGCTGACCAGCAACCAATCGGATGACTCCTTAAAATTGGAGCAGACGGCTTTTGTTCTCGCTGAGGGCTGCTGGATCAGTGTGTGAGCCACGTCTAAACATGGGACGGGAGAACACACACACAGACACACACACGTTGCATGATGCAGGTCATGTTTTAGAATGTAAACTCACTCGATACGATCCCATCATCCCAAAATGTTGTGTTGCATGTTGATTCAGCGTTCAAGATTCCCTATATGTTGCATATATATTTATGCAACTGTAACACACCGTGAAATGCATCTGGATTTGTGCAAATAAAAGCAGAAATCAACCAACAGATTGACTGAATTCAGAGAAATCTTTACAAGGATCCATAAAAATGATTCTGTATTTCCAATATAACAGTTATAACACGAAATCAATACAAAGTGCACCACGAGAGAGTCTCTAGTCACCAGCACTGGCACTTTTCTTGCCCTCTAATAAGTGGCTCAGAACTACCCACACACACACACAGACACACACACACACACACAGACACACACACACACATACACCTCACTCTCAAACAGCTATAAGACACACTACTACACTATATTTAAGTGAGTGATTATTTGTCATTGTGAACACAGCACAGTGCACCACAACAGAATGTGAGCTCTGCATTTGACTCATCCGTGAAGGAGCAGTGGGCAGCAGCTTTTTGGTAGGGGACGGTACCTTGCTCATGAGTACCTCAGTGGTACCTTTACAGATCTGGGACTTGAACTGATGACCTTCCGATCACAGGGCCAATTGCCTAACTGTTACTCTATCAAATGTATTATTATAAATATACCAATACTATTAAACTCTCCACTCCATGTTCATCACTTTATTATTTGAATAGTTGTGTTAAAATGCTGTATTATTCTGTAATCCTCACATTCTATCCATTACGGCTCTGCTCCATCACATCTCACTTTACTGCCTCATTCTGAATGTTGGGTTTTATGTTAGACATTAAATGTTACTGGACATCTGCTAATAATTAGCATTTTGTACTTGATATTTATTGCATTGTGATGCTGCAATCTGACTGTACATTATGCATACGAAATTAAATCTTGGCAAGGCCTGTATCACTGGGTTAAATGTGTGAGAATAAAGAAATCAGGTTTTATGTACAACAGTTTATCTGAATTGCTGAAAGACTAAACGCCCTGGTTTAACAGTCTTTCTGCTCAGTAGCTGATTTAGTGAATCCATCACTCTTTTAACAAAGTCACAAACATTCTTCACTTAGTGAAACACAATTTTCAGATCACATTGACTCCAAAGTCAAAGTAAATGTGATTGTCATCGCTGCTATATACTGTAAAAAGTATGCAGAGACAAGACGACGTAGCTCCAGTTTAAACAGTACAAAGAACATAAGGCAGACAGAATAAGGAATATGTATAAATAGAATATAAAATATAAAATTTAAACTAGAAGTAGGAAGAGAGACTGTTAGAATGCGGTATTCAGTCTACAATTACGATACTGTAGTTCAAGATTCAAGATTCTTTATTTGTCACATGCAAATTAAACAGGTACAACATGCAGTGAAATGTGTCCTGATCCGCTCTTTGACCATGCAATTAAGGCAAAAATTAAAAATAAAATAATCAAAATAAAAAGGAGATACAGTACAAACTTAAAATAACTTAAACGTAAGGAGATAAAGGGAAAGAGATAAAAAATAAAATAAACTATTACTTATATACAGTAAGGAGCAGTGGGTTTCAATGGTGCAATGAGTGCAGTGTGCAGTGTTTTTAAAGTGCCAAGTGCAGCTGCACAGCAGATATTGAACAGTAAAATGTCAGACAATAGAAATGATCATAAGAATATGAGTTGAGAGGCAGTATGGAATGACAAATTAAGACTTTTAGAAAAAAAGGCATGTCCTGGTTTAGAAAACGGATGGCCTGAGGATAGAAACTCCTCCTGAGTCTCTCTGTTTTGGCCATGATGGTGCGGAACCTTCTGCCTGATTGCAGAAGATGAAATAGTCCATTGCCGGGATGAGACGAGTCCTTTACAATCCTAGTTGCCCTGGTCCTACATCTCTTGGTGGGAAGGGAGGACTGACGTGCAGCAGCGCTCTGGTGCCCGGGTCATTCTCTGGGGGGACTTTCTGGTCCTGAACACAGCTGTTCTCGTACCAGGACAAGATGTTCTGTGTGTGACGATGCTCTCCACAGCGCCAGAATAGAAAGCTTTCAGAATGGTAGGGGAAACCCCAAACTTCCTCAGCTGTCTAAGGTGGCACTGACGCTGCCTTGCCTTCTTGACTTGAATATTAATATGTTCAGCCCATGTCAGGTCCTCAGTGATGTAGACGCCAAGGTATTTGAAGAAACACACCTTTTCCAATGGAGCACCGTTGATGGTGAGGGGTCTGTAGTCACGGTGTCTCCTGCTGAAGTCCACCAGCAGCTCCTTCGTCTTTCTGACGTTCAGCTGGAGGCAGTTTTCCTGACACCAGAGTGCCAGGTTCTCCACCTGTCAGTTGTCTTTTACACTGAATATGCATGAGGTCAGTAACATTTATATACATATATATATATAAAACTCTAAACTCATTCTCGTGTCATAAACCCCATTTTGCCCTGTGAAGCACTTGGTAGCCAAATGGTAGCCCCAAGTGGTCAAAAGTAGACACAAATAAACCACAGATGTCATAAACATAACCACACAAAAGGAAGTTGTATAACATTTTACTACAGCTGTGTCTTCACGTTCAAATTTAAAGGAAAAAACTTAATAAAATCATGGTGAGTGTGGTTTTGAGCACGGGTCAAAGTGTTTAGAGTTGATTGATTATGAAAACATCAGAGGTTTTGTCTTTACAGTATGATGAAGAGATCATGAAAAACTGAGAGAGGTGAAGGATGAACTGTCACATCTTGTTAGATTTATGTGATGCTTGTCAACACACTGGTTTTACACACATATGTGGAGGTGTTTGATTTGGAGGTGATGTATGTGGAGGTGATTGTTGGGGCCGTGATGATGACGTGATGGAAAGCAGCTGCTTATCGTCTCTCTGCCTCTGTGTGTAAAAATAACCTGCAGGACTGAAAGAACAATGTGAGCAAATAGTTTGGACAGTGAGAGTGGGATTGTGAAAGACAAGGTCAGATTCACTCTGTCACCGGACACCGGTCTGACTTTTACTTCCCACATGACTGCAAAATACACCTGCTTTTGGGTAGAGAATACAAAATACGATGACGCCTGAATCACAATAAATCAGGTGTAAAAGCACATTATCTGTATAGTTTAGAAAGAGCGCATTATTCAATGTGATTCAGAATAATGTCAGATTTTATCTTGCAATTACTGCTAAAAAGCCCACAAGAGGAGCATCCATCCGGCCGGCCCATGACCCCCCCCCGAGCAGCAGAGATGCAGGATCCGGGGAAAAGGGAAAGAAAATGAGGCAGCGTAAACGGAAGCCATTTCTCAGAACTCCAGACCACCGTCTCGCTGCACTCGGACCGGGAACACGCATTAAGGAGAGCAACCAAATGGATTATAATGACAACAACAGTCACACGCAATCACGTCTGATTCACACCTGATGCTTCGGCTCAATAAACTCTGACGCACCCAGATCTCCATTAGTGCCTAGAGATCCTGCAAACTCACACACACCGCGATGGACTCAACACACGCACACACACACTTCTGTGTGCATCGGGCGACCCTGTCGTTCCCGCGCTCTGATAATAAGCTCAATTTGTGCCGGCCCGGCAGCTTGTATTGGGGTCAGCAGGGCTGTTACACACACACACACACACACACACACAAACACACACTCACGCAGACACACACACAAACACACACTGGGATGAGAAAACAGGACGGGAAGAATGAAACTCGTGCTGGAACAGGCCTGAGTCCAATCTCAAACCCACAGACACTTTCTAAAAGAAGAAGAAATATTCAAAGAGAAACATCTGAAGTATCTGAATAAGGTCCTGATAGAAAACAGAGCTGGTTTGTGTTGGTGTTTCTCCATGTTCACGTTGCTACCAAATCAACAATACACCCATGTCTATGTGCATGTCTAAACATATTCCAAATTTAAGAGAGGTGTGTGTTCTATTATGTATGACGTAGTCCTTTGCTGACATTTTGTGCTGCCAAGATTTTCTTCATCCAAATATCTGTCATTCAATGTGAGGCAAAAATGACTAGATAAAGTATATATAATAACTAAAATGGATTAATGATAATCAGTTCCACAAAGAGTTGGACACAATACTAATGAATCTATTTTAGATCTCACACCAGAAACACAGAAAGTTATTTCCAACGTGTACTAGACTCTAGATGACTAGTTAGTGTTGTAATTGACTCCATTCCAGTATGACTGTCTCTGAGTTGTGATGTGTTCTCGACTCCTGCATCACTGTTGAGTTACTTTCACCAGAGTAAGTGTGGAAGTAGGACATGGTAAAATGGTAAAGTGTAGTTTACTGCAGTTGATTCTCCATCAGTGGAGGTGATGTGGTGCAGCATGATGACTGTAGACGTACACTCTGTAGGAAACAACTCTTTCACTCACACTGTTTTACTCTTGTCACAAAGCTCTCGTGGTGTTTTTAATAAAAACAAAACAGCAGTCAATTTCAGATTAAACGTGTGCTGTAATGTGTTACTGAAATATGTAATGAGTATAATATTACTGAACATGTATTAGTAATGCCTTACACTACTGTGTCACAGCAAAAACTCATACATAGGATACTCACCCCTGATCCAATAGGTTGTGGGTTTAAATCCTGCCTCTGGCATTGCGTTTGCTTAAATATTACAAGTTGCTGCAGGAAGACTGTCTCTGAATTTGAAAGTTGCTCTGGATAAATGTAAAAGCAGTGGTGGTGAAAAAGTTAAACATTTTAAATGCTTTTAAAATGACAATGTGGCAGCAGGAGAAATAAAGATAAATAAAGAGGGTCGAAGTGGTTTAATAGGATAAAAATGTCTGGATGATTTCACATCTCCCCATTGAAATCTATGAGAACAAATCTCACCTCACTTTGTGATCTGATCCGAATGGAAGAAAGCTAAAAGAAGGACGTGCACATGAATTGTAATATCGAACCTCTCTTCCGGTGAGTAGTGCTCGAAGTTCAGACTCGGTCTTGTCATGGACTCAGGGTTTTATTTGGACAGCAGCCGAGACCACAACTCTGAGAACATTACTATCAAAGCTGTTTGAGAGCAACGCAGGCATTTTGTGTTGTTTATTAATTCGTTTTAATAACTCAGAATCCCTTTAACTTACACAAACCACACACATACCTTCAGAATCACAAGACTTTCAACTTACCAACATTATATTTATATTCCGTATGTGAAATTCTGTGCACAAAATGCATTCATTACATTATTCACGATGTAGCCACACGCGTTAGTGCTCACGACTCTCAAATGGAACGCCATCATGTACAAAAATGTAGTTTTATAGACCAAAATGAGTCCAAATTGGCTCAAAATTACCCCTTTAGCATTTCTTCATTTTTAATTGATCAAAAAAATATTTTTTTCATTTCATAATGTTAGAGAGTAATCAATAGGGATATTATAAATCTAGAAAAATAATTTTATTCTGTATCCAGGTAGATACCAAATGGATATCTGAGAAATACTGAATAAACATCTTTAATGTTGCTCGGGCTTTGCATGTTCTACTTATTTGTTATGTGGTGTAAAACGTGCATTGGTCCAGCCTCCATCTCGACTCACCTCTCACCCCGCCCCGTTCTCAGAGTCCTGGTGTTGTCTCCAGTGTTGCCAACTTAGCGACTTTGTCGCGATTTCTAACGCCTTTCCAGACCCCCTTAATGACTTTTTCCCAAAAAGCGCCTAGCGACAAATCTAGCGACATTTTTTGCCAAGCCTTAGCTACTTTATGTACTACTTTGTCGTCAATATTCCCTGCAGATCAGCCTGAAACCCAGCCTGCTCTGCACTCGTCCGTCCCGGCGCTCGGGAAGGGACAGTGTTGCCAACTATCTCCTACAGAAAGTAGCTGAAGTTTACCCAGAAAGTCGTTGGCGTTCTGCCCGCACATGCCCTTTCAAAGGGAATGATCTGCGCATGTGCGGGCAGAACGCCAACGCCAACGCCAACGACTTTCTGGGTAAACTTCAGCTACTTTCTGTAGGAGATAGTTGGCAACACTGGTTGTCTCGGTCTCGACACACTCTGTTCTTGGTCTTGTCTCGCTCTAGGTGGCCTTGATCCCGACTCTACCGATGAGCTGAACATTTTAAGCCATGAACACCATTATATATTATATTATATACTGTGCACTGTACAGTATATACCTTATTTCTTAAATTTGTTGTCAGGAAAGTTAAGACAGCTAAACAGTGAAAGCCCATTCAGCTCTACGGCAGCTGTAGATTCTGTTATTAAATAGGAACAAATCTCAAATAAGAAATAATTAATGAATCTCTGAATCTTGGTGAAAACTGCATAAGTGAGTGGTATGAACAAATTTCTTCTTTAGAACAGTTGGCAAATAAAGCCCAATGACAAAAACAGTGGAAGGAGGGAAAGTGCCAATGAAGAAATAATGAAGAAAACACTATGAACACACAATTAAAAATGATATGCACATTTGTGTGTTTCAAAAAGCATAAAAAGTGTACAATAAAGTTACGAGAGCTTCATTTTATTAACAGAAAAAAACACTGATGAATTCTCTCACTTTACAGCTTCTCTTCCAGACGGAATGTGCAGCGCTGCACCACACGGGTTAAAATATAGCCAACACAGTTCTAATGATTGGTGCATTAGTGGACTTTAACCTCCAGAGCGTTCAGCGTGCTCTCTGATTATCACCATTAATCTGAAGTGGAGAAACACCTCCACTGTGTTTAACATTAGGGGTGTAGCAATACATCAGTACACACCAGTACATCGATTCAGTGATCAGTGAGCCCATAGCGTCGATCCAACATGAAAACATCGATCAGACACGTGTTGTGTTTAATAATTAGACTCAGACTGAAGGACTAGGAGTGCTAGGCTGTACATTATGACTGTGGTTTGAGGAGGGGTGTAGCGATACGTCCGTTGAACAGTTACTGAGCATCAAAACAAACTGAAAACACCAATCAGAGATCATACACATTGTAATCTCACTTTACATTGAACAGTAGGTGTATTTTTATTAAAAGACAAGATAGTTTTGCATTTAATTATCAGGTTCAACTCAGGAACAAATATGACAAATGATACTGATGTTGCTTTCTGTGATAAATCAGTGTATGATATTGTCTCATATCGATCACTGGCTCCTGAACTGAAACAAATCGACATGATATCAGCAGACGTCACATTTTTGTCCACAGAACTGATACCATCATGTCACGATGAAACTCCTCTTTAACACCCCTGTTACGTGTGACAGCTACATTAACACTGCTCCACACAAACTATTACCTAACCATGCACTAGTCGCAGTGTGAAAACGTTAGTTATGTGCGTGTGTTTGTGTGTGTTTGTCTACGTGAGATTCTAGTTGCTTGCCAGAGCCATCTTCCTCTTGAGGGACTCGGGCATCTCGGGCGGAGGTGGACGTGGCAGACGGAAGTACACCTTGACCGAGTCGTAGATGAACCACTGCAGGGCGGTCAGCGTTCCGATCATGATGATACGGGTGAACAGCCCCTTCCAAACTCCTGTGCACACACACACACACACACACACACACACACACACACACACGCAGAGTTAGAGCCGGGCCTCTGCTCAGCACAAGCAGCAGACGTGTTGGGACAGCTGAGTGAAATGGGCTGCATCATTAACTTGCTGCTGTGTGTGTCTGTGCAGGTCTGACCACTTCCATTACATGGAGGCGGAAAATCAGACTCAGGAATATTATGATGTGAAATTAACACTCAGTAATACTAATTTAGAGTTTCACACATATTAATGAATACCTCAAGTAATTAAAATTGCAGAGTTTCATGTTCTGCATCTAGTGTAGAGTTTATATTTATATTCCATGTGGCTTCTTTGTACTCTATCGTCTTGTCGCTCTATAAACTCGATTATTGCTAAAATGGTAAAGCTTACTTTGACTTTGAGATTTATATTGAACTCATCAGGCCTTAAAACTGCTCTTTCCAAAAATATAATCCATGTTACTTTAATCATACTTTACTGTTAACGACAGCATAGAGTTACTCAGTCTCAGCAAATCTCACCTCACATACAGACTTCCATCTGCTATTCACAAGGTATAAGTGTAAAAAATATAATTTCATTAAAAACAGGACATTTTCCTCTCACATGTTGCCGTCTTGTTTAAGGTCCTGGAAAGTAGCTTCAGCATTTCTTGGATTAAATGCTTGAAATATTCTTAGATTTTGGTGCTTCCAAGTGACATATGGAATTAACAACATCAGATAAAGCAATGGAATAATAAAGTGACTGATTCCAGTGTGTTTTACACAGTGTTAAAATCTGTCATAATAAATAAATGTTTCTTTTCATAAGCCCTATCACAAATGTTATAGATCAGTAATGTTATAGATCAGTAATGTTATAGATCAGTAGTGTTCTAGATCAGTAATGGTATAGATCACTAATGTTCTAGATCAGTAATGTTCTAGATCAGTAATGTTCTAGATCAGTAATGTTCTAGATCAGTAATGTTCTAGATCAGTAATGGTATAGATCACTAATGTTATAGATCAGTAATGTTATAGATCACTAATGTTATAGATCAGTAATGTTATAGATCAGTATTGGTATAGATCAGTAATGTTATAGATCAGTATTGGTATAGATCAGTAATGTTCTAGATCAGTAATGGTATAGATCACTAATGTTATAGATCAGTAATGTTCTAGATCAGTAATGTTCTAGATCAGTAATGGTATAGATCAGTAATGTTCTAGATCAGTAATGTTATAGATCAGTAATGTTCTAGATCAGTAATGGTATAGATCAGTAATGGTATAGATCAGTAATGGTATAGATCAGTAATGGTATAGATCAGTAATGTTATAGATCAGTAATGTTATAGATCAGTAATGTTCTAGATCACTAATGTTATAGATCACTAATGGTATAGATCTTTAAATAGTATAGATCACTAATGTTATGAATGCTTTGTCTTCTAGATCACTAATGTTTCTAGATCAGTAATATTTATATAGATCATAATGTTATAGATCACTAATGTTATAGATCAGTAATGGTATAGATCAGTAATGGTATAGATCACTAATGGTATAGATCACTAATGTTATAGATCACTAATGTTATAGATCAGTAATGTTATAGATCAGTAATGTTATAGATCAGTAATGTTATAGATCAGTAATGGTATAGATCAGTAATGTTATAGATCAGTAATGTTATAGATCAGTAATGTTATAGATCATAATGTTCTAGATCACTATGTTCCTGAATCACTAATGTTCTAGATCCAGTAATGTTATGGATCACTAATGTTATAGATCAGTAATGTTATAGATCAGTAATGTTATAGATCAGTAACGTTATAGATCACTAACGTTATAGATCAGTAATGTTATAGATCAGTATTGGTATAGATCAGTAATGTTATAGATCAGTAATGTTATAGATCAGTAATGTTATAGATCAGTAATGTTATAGATCACTAATGGTATAGATCGAAAGTAATGGTATGAATCCTTTCAATATAGATCACTAATGTTATAGATCACTAATGTTTCTAAGATCGGTAATGTTATAGATCACTTTAATGTTATAGATCACTTTAATCAGTATAGATCACTAATGTTATAGATCAGTAATGTTATAGATCAGTAATGGTATAGATCAGTAATGGTATAGATCACTAATGTTATAGATCACTAATGTTATAGATCAGTAATGTTATAGATCAGTAATGTTATAAGATCCACTAATGTTATAGATCAGTAATGGTGATATAGATCAGTAATGTTTATAGATAATAAAATATTTATAGATCAGTAATGTTATAGATCAGTAATGGTATAGATCAGTAATGTTATAGATCAGTAATGTTATAGATCAGTAATGTTATAGATCAGTAGTGTTATAGATCAGTAATGTTATAGATCAGTAATGGTATAGATCAGTAATGGTATAGATCAGTAATGTTATAGATCAGTAATGTTATAGATCACTAATGTTATAGATCAGTAGTGGTATAGATCGTATTAGTGTAGAAAGGGTTGTTACATCAACAGGATTTGCGCAATAACAAAGTTCATGTTTTACAATAGGAACCCTCATTAGGTAAATTCGCCTGTTGCACAAAGATCTTAGCAAACATTGTGTCTATCTTAGCTCTAAATCCAGTGGGCACAAAGATCATCCGAGTAAATAAGAAAATACAAATATACCTGCTGACCAAACTGACCACAGCCCTGACCACTGAGTGACTGAAGCACATTGCACTGTATTACTTACTTTATAAGGACTTCTATATAAGTTAGTAGTGTAACAATTAGAGAGTTGGCCTCGTGATCAGAAGGTCGACCGGTAAAAGTACCACTGAGGTACTCATAGGCAAAATTAAATGCTTTTCTCCAGTGATGCCCATGTCAGCACCCACTGCTCCCTTATTGGATGGAATTAGGAATGTAGAGAGCTCACTGTGGTTGTGGTGCTGTGCTGGGTTCACAATGACACATAATCACTCACTTAAAATCACCTTAATTCATGGTTCCCAAAGTGGGAGCACAGAGCTGTCAAAGATCTGCAGCACAAAGCAAGTCTACACCAGCCAGCAGAAAGATCTGGAGATTTAAAGCGTGGTTTGTTGCAGAGCAAATACTCAGGTTTTAGTTTAGTTTCTCTCGCGGGGCTGGTTAAAGTTTTAAATCCACTTGCAGAGTGTCAGTTTTGAACAAATGTGGTTACACAGTAAAAATGTGAGCTGCATAGCCTTGCACTGCGCTATGTGATGAGTCACTTCATTCATATGGTTTTTGTTCGTAAGATGACAGGTTTGTGTGAATGACAATGTTTAAACGCTTTGAGTTTGGAAGTAAAAGATGTGTATGCGTGTGGCAGAGTGGGGGAAAGGGGAGCCCTGCTGAAAAAGTCTGGAAACCATTCAACTAGACCGAGTTTAAATCTCCTGAAAGCTGCAGAGACTACATCTAACAGCAGCAGTGAGAGCTGGAGCAGCAGTACAAACACGCCACCATGTGACCACTAGGAGAACTGCACCAACACACTGCGCTAGTGTCACAGTGCTAGTGTGTGTGTGTGTGTGTGTGTGTGTGTGTATTTGTACATAGAATTTATCCATACATCATGGTGTCATGTGGTAAAGAGTAAACCAGTAAATGTACCTCTGAGGTACTCATGAGCAAGGTACCATCTCACTTAGTTAGGTCTTCCACTTACATCACTTGTTTAAATTCAAGTGAGTGTTTTGACCCATTACCTTGCTCCTTGGGCTACCTAAAATATTTCCACAACTTTATCAGTCTGGGACTTGAACTGCTTAGCCCTCTCGATCATGGGGTCGACTCCCTAACCTTTACACTAAAAACTTCCCCAAATATTCACATTGTTCATATTGCCTTGTAAAATGTTCTACTTTTGTACATTTTACCATTGATCTGAGTCTCTGTTTGCTGTTTATTTATCCTCGTGTGTCCTTTCTGTTCGCTGTTAAAACTGGAGACCGCACGTTGTCTTGTCTGACCTGTGGTAATGTGAAAATATATGTCATTACTGTATGTACAGTTAGGATGACAGTTTGCACAGTGTTTTTCACCGTACTGAAGTCAGCTAACAGTTTGGGTGAAGTGTAGCTGTAGTATTACTTCCGTCTAGTCACTATGGGAGTCAACGGAATGACCTCACAAAGACAGCGAAGATGTGTGTGTGTGTGTGTGTGTGTGTTTAGACAGTGAGAGTTGCGTTCACCTTTTGGTCCCAGTCTCTTGAGCACCTGTGCGGCCGAACTGCCCTTCTCCTTGTTGAGCGAACACACCACCGGAGTCGGCGGATGAGAAACAACACTTTTGAAAACACCGTAAAACACAGCAAAAGTCCAGTAATCTCATTAAAACCGCTGACCGCCTGCATCTCTCCTGATGGCTAGGGCTGTCATTCACACCTGAATTACGTTGATTGGTGAACATGATTCAACATCACTGGTCTGCTACGTCGATTTTCATTGATTCAGGTCAGGAACCCCGTGGCGATATATCATATGCTGCTGTTTGAAGAAATCTGAATGTTTCTATGATTTTGCGACTTTGTGTCTTCCTGTATGATTATGTTCACATCTATACAACAAATTCACATGCAATGTATATCCAGATTTTTTTGTGCTTGTTTGAATGCCATAAAGTTGCAAATATTTGCATAGTATGTTATATACACAGTGATACTTGTAGGCTACATATTCTATAATACATATATCTCTTTCTGCGATGTCTGCTTCTGGTTTTTTAAGTGCTTATATTTATGTTCTATTTCTGTTGTTTTTCCATATTGCCTATTTGTTCTTTGTTCCTGTTCTTTGTTCTTTCTCCTGTTGTTTGCAGTGTGAAAGCGCTGGGCCACGTCGTCTCGTCTCTCTGTATATCTGTACAGTATGTATCAGAGATGACAAAGTTTACTTTGACTTTGACTATTTATACTTAAAACAGTAACTGTGCATCTTATGGCAAAAACTAAGATAATTAAAGTGTGAAATGCACATAAAAGTCTTAAGTGGCAGGCTGGAGACAGGAATAAAAATGTTCAATTATATTTGAGTTGCTGTTTGACCTAAAGGGACATAAACTTAATCTGATGTTATTTTCTAATTTCTTCATTTTTGTACAGTATTAGGAACATTTTCGCTTCATGTTGGATCGATGCTGTGGGCGCAAATTGATCACTGAATCGATGTATCAATGCATCATAATGTGTGTTGGTGTGTGGTAGTGTGTACTAACGATGTAGCGGCCGTGAAAGTGACAACGGCACTGGGGTTTGGGCAAGCGCTGCAGTTTGGGCTGCGTGCTAATAAGCGTCTCAGCAGTGCGCTCAAAACAAGTAAACTTCATCATGGTGTAGGGGATCTGCCTCAGCCACAGTGGGTAAACTCCTTTATAGAAGCTGCAGGTGAACAGATGTGACTGTTAGACAGCAAACAGCACTGTGAACACAGCATAGCGCACCTCAACCACCGCAATGTGAGGCCTGCATCTGACCCGTCGTGAAGGAGCAGTGGACAGAGGATTACAATTTGTGGATTCATTCTTATCATATTATTACTTGTGTTTGTTTTTATCATTGGTGTGTTTTATTATTATTATTATTATTATTATTATTATTATTATTATTATTATTATTATTATTATTATTATTATTATTATTATTTTTTGAACCAGATCTTATTGAAGCTTTTAAGTTTCAGTGGTGGTGTAACTGCAACTCATTTGCTTAACTTAATTTAGTCCTGAAATGGCGTTAACATGTTTAAAAAACTACTGTTTATATATTTACTATTTTTATTTGTATTTTTAAAGTGTAGTTTGTGTAGTATTTATCTGTCCGCTCAGCAAAGGGCTTTGAGTATGAAAGGTGCTGTGTAACTGAGTGAAGTGAGTCAGTGTGGAGGGATACTCACGCCCACAGGCCCTCCTCTGCGTACATTTTGGGTGCGCACTCCCTCAGCGTGCAGGCGTAACCGGGCTGCGTCTGGATGCGAACCTTACACGCCTCCATGGGAGCCAGCGCAATGTCGGCAAAGAACTCGGCACTGGCAGAAGCGGCCAGATACACCGAGGTTCTCCAGAGGTAGGCCCTCTCCTGGACACAACAACACCGGCGCAGCGGTCATCTTAGTGGTACTTTTTGGAGAAAAGGGTCCATGTCCACCTCTCTTTCAATCCCCACTTCTCCGTAAAAATGCTGTTTTCTGACAGGACATTTCCGACAAGGACAAGGGTGGGTGGCGGTCTGGTGGTTAGGACGCTCACCTCTGGACCAAGAGGTCATGGGTTCAAGTCCTACCTCTGGCATTACCTTCACTGGGTCTCTGAGCGAGACCCTTAACCCTCTCGGCGGGGACTGTCTGCTAAATGCAGTAAATGTGAAAGTAAAATGTAAATTTACTGTAAATTCCAAATCACTGAGCCGAGCTGAAACTAGGTGTTTATCAGTGACCGATCTGATGAAGTGAGAGATTATTTGTCAGTGTGAACACAGCACAGCACACACTGCACCACAACCGCATTCTGCATTTGACCCATCCGTGAAGGAGCAGTGGACAGCTGAGGCGCAGCACCCGGGGAGCAGAGCTTGGGGACGGTGCCTTGCTCATGAGTACCTCAGTGGTACCTTTACCTGTTCGGAAACCAGCGGAAACCGATCACACGGCGAAGACCCTAATCGTTACACTACAAACTGCCCTAACTACCAACTTGCTTTTGAGCGAGAGAGAGAGAGAGAGAAGGAGAAAAATAGATACTGATACAGACAAACTGATAGACAGATGAGGGAGAGAGACAGAAAGAGAGACATGGATAGAGACAATAAGAGAGCGAGAGAGAGAGAGAGATGAATATAGTGAGACAGGGGAAAGAGAGGATGAAGAACAGACAGACAGACAGATAGATATATAGAGAGAGAAAGGTAACATGAAAATTCTCTCTAGCTCTTGACGAAGGCAGTCGCATTCTTCTCCTCTCCCTCCCCATATCTCCTGCTGGCTCTCTTGTCTTGCCCTGTTTCGCGTCTGTCTCCGAGACTCTCTTAGCCCTGCTCTCCGAACTACGGAATTATGGATTTGATCAACTGGTCTCTGAACGCAACTGACACCATCTTCTCGACTAGAAGCTTGGGTTCAGGGGAACCCAACTGTCCTGCAGGAACGTTTGCTGCTGGATACAAGATGGACGGGTGGGAGAAGTGGCGCGTCGTGTGCCTGGCAGCCCTTTCCTTGGAGGACGTGGAAGACATCTATCTATTTGGAACCGTGATAACTGGGTTTCTGCTGATTGGATTAAGCGGGGCCCTGGGATATCGACGACTGAAGAAAGCGGTTACAGCTGTTCAAAACCCCACAAGGCTGGCCGGCTGGATTGAAACGGTCGTGAGCAGAGCTGTTAACACTCAGACTGTGGTTATGGACCGCAAGTTGGATCACATCTTGGAGAAGTTTGCGGCTCTGCAACGGGATTTGGACAGACCTGGAGACCAGTGATGGACATTAGATATCTGTGAAATTGGAAGACAGATATCGATCCAACCCAAACCCAAACAACCATTCTCTCTCTCGGCTTAGCCCCCCCTTACCAGCGCCGGTCTCGGCCAAGGCCGTCGCTGGAGACAAACAACTTCCCCCAGAGAGCAAGATAACGAGACGCTCTGAATTCCTTCCCTCTGTTCCGAGGACACCTGCTGCGGACTGGTTCTCAGACTACACAGGCTTATACATCACACACACACACACATATATACACAGCTACAGATTATCAATCACCGCACCTTCCCCCGTCCCACGCCCAGTGTGGGTAGCCAGGTCTGTGACCAGCGCTTTTTCAGCTGCGGAGCCGGATGACTGTTGTCTACGTTGGACTACTTCTACATCCCCCTCCCCGTGTTGCTAGTCATGTCTCATGTGTTTATGTGCTTATGTTGCTGAGGTGTTTGTCTGGGGGGGTTCTTTTTCTCTCCTCCTCTCTCCTCATGTATTCTATATTTCCTTATTTCCTCTGCTACCTCTCGACTGACCTGTCCCCCCAAAGTGTGATGTTTGTGTATGTATGGTCGGAGGGGTCCAGTTTCGCTGCATGTAACAGTGTATGTGACAAATAAAGGCTCAGTTCAATTCAATGAAAGAGAGAAAAAAGATTGAGGAAAAGAGAGACATGGAGAGAGAGAGAGAGAGAGAGAGAGAGAGAGAGAGAGAGAGGGATGTGAGGTCCCTAACGCATGTGAGCGGTCTGCATGGGTTCTGGACTGACCTCTCCCAGCATGTCATTGTACAGGACCTTGAAGAGCTCGTAGAAGCCGAACTTGCAGAGGCCCTGCATGGAGTAGCCGATGAAGGTGGGAGCCCAGCCTCGACCCAGACCCCGGAAACCGTCCTCCCTCAGCGTCACCGAGAAGCCGTTAAACATCGACTTGTATTTGTCTGGGTTCACCTGAGACACACAAGACGCACACGTTCACCTGTTACAGACCGTCCTACACGTGACGCGACCGGCGTTTGTTCAGAGGGAAAGTGCTGAGGTGAACCTGGATGCGGCACTTGACCAGGTCGAGGGGCACGACGGCCGTGTGGGTGAGACCACAGCTCAGAACTCCTCCAAACCCACACAGGGCGTAGTACTTGTTGGAGCCGTACTCACAGCTTACTGCTTCTGCACACAGAACACATAACCCTATATGACACTGCAGATAACCAACATCTACACCGTCAAACAACTGTCAAAAAGGGAGCTCTGCAGCTGTGAGAATAACTCTGAGAAATGTTGCGTCTGAATTACATTTGCTACAAAGTGATTTAAATCTGAATGTAACAACAACGAATTAACTCACTTTGATGCAATTTAATTCTAAATTAATTCTGTCTTATGTAATTCATTTCTGTATTAATTCTTTCACTGTTGCATTCAGAATTAAACGTCCAACCAAATTATATTATGTTGCACAATGTAGCGTCAATACCTTGTAAAATGACAATAATCCCAAACATTATTTTCCTATTAACTACACACGACAACTTTATAGTTATTGACTTTGGTCAATTTATGACCAAATTCAACAACAATGATTTGTTTTTGCAATTAAAAGTTTAAAGCATTTTAAAATTAAATTAGTCATGTAGTGGACGTGTGTCTAAACATCTAATGTATTTCTATTTGTTGTGCTGGCAAAAGGAAAAACAACTTTGGGGTTTTGCAAAAAATTTCAGGTCATTACATGTTTAAGGAGCGATGAGCAGTGTAGTAATCAATTTACAAATGTAATTCTGAAGTTATTAACGCAACAAAAGAATTTAGAAAATTTGTCAGTGTTAAGGAAGAGATACAGAGCTCCACAGTGTGCGGAACATCACGTTAATCCCTTCGTTCAGCATTTTCACGTCATATTGTTGGGATAGTTTCTTTAGTATCCACTTACATCTTCAACAGTCTAATTTCTTTCAATATTGCATCTTCTTTTCCATCTGCCATGAAACCACATGCCATTTGTTATGAGAAACAAACACAGAACAGTCCCTTCAGGATGCCGTGGGCCTTGTTTGAGATCGTTGCGGTTTAAAAAGCCTGATTTTGCAGCAGCTTTTCAAAAAACTGTGATGAAAGTTGTGGTGTTTTTATGCGTTTTGTTGATATAAAGCTGCAGGAGCAAATGTGTGATGTTGTGTCCCTTTATAATGATGCTTTAACAATGAATTTAAATGACGGAACAAAACCACTATTATTCTTATTAACCATTAATCATTCAGTTATTTTTGAAGGTGAATGTGAGGTGTTTTTATCATGTTTCCTGCGTCTTCTAAACGTAACAAGGAAGTGAGTTCGCTGACGTACGGCTCAACGTTTTGCAGGAAACAACAATGATTGGTAAAAACTTGCGGAAAAGTTTCAGTAATTGGTCAAAATTGCACAGCGGTAATGAATTTGCGGGGATTTGCTGAATTTGTGTTAATAGTTACCATGGCAACATCACAAAATCCTGGAGGGTCTGACAGAATAACCAGTGTGTAAGGGCATGTAAGGAAGTCTGCTAGAGGCTTCTGGTTATATATTGGATATTTCTGGAAAATTAACTGAAATTACTTTATTAAATTATCATTAAAGGAGAAAAAAAGCTGTGAATTAGAGACCAGCAGTAATTATTGGGAAGTGATAGTTTTCAGAGTTTGACCGATGTTTGGTGCTGATAGATGTCCAGTCATCCAGTAGTAATAAGGGCAGATGTGCTAGTTTGCTTCTGATGGTGTGGGTTTGTAGCGAAGTGAAGGTGTTGAGACACAGGACAGTAGATGAGAGGTCAGGTGTTTGAGTAAATCCTGCAGTCGTCCCTACGGTGATCACTCAGTCTGTGTAATGTGATTAATTACAGCTACAGTGGTCACTCAGAGTTCATTAAACCAGTCCACCAGGTAAATAATTACTCTGTAATTTGCAAGTATTAGGACTAAGACTTTCATGTAAAAAGTTAAATCAGCAGCAGTTTAACCAAATGTGACCCGATCTGCCGTAATGAGTCGGAAGACTGCGTTCTATTTATTTAGATACGGGCCGATTGTGTTGAAAACCATCAAAAATATCGATTTTTCTTTTTTGGTCTTATATGAAAGAAAAGGTCTTCAAAATGAATCTCCCAAAGTTTCATCATGGAAATAATTGTGAAAATGTAGTTAAATGGCTATTTAAGTTGAGTTGCAGCTCTCAAATCTTACAAAAGAATGTCCTTTAAATGCTGAAAATAATTTTTCTCAGTTTTTGAGTTGGAAAATGGTGCTGAGATAGCATAATTCAAACGACTGTAACTTGACAACCGTTTAAGATCTAGCTTTGACCAAGATATCATTTTAAAGCTTATTTTCTCATACCAAACCAAAACCTCAATTTTGAATTTTGGGTCACTGTGACTCATTTTGCCAGATCAGGTCACAGATGTTCTACTTTCACGTTAAACAGTACTTCTACTTGAGAACGTTTGTGATACTGAGATTTAATTCTCCAGTGTGTGTGAGGTCACTATAAATAAGTTAACTCTTGTCATTTCTGCTGATATGTGTTGACAGTGAGCTGTGCACCGTCGTGTGAGGCAGCAGCAAGGTGGCGCTGATTCCTCCTCCACCCGTCCGGGGTCTGGAAGGCCTGCGTCCGGCATAACGGCTTTAGACCGCTCGGATACATCTTCAGACTTCTGCACAGACAGAAACCAACAATACATTAGATTTCACTGTCTGTTGACTCCAGCGTGCTCTTATTCCTGCTGCATTTATACCTGTATATTCACAGAGAAAATCGTCTTAATACACCTCACATCCGGCGCACCACCAGGGCTGTTAAAGGCCTACACCAGTGTACTTTTGTGTTTAATTTGAATTTAAAATGTGTATTATTACATTTTTTTTGATGCCCGACATGGCAATAGATTCTCTAGGTAAGAGTTTAATATGAATTTACAAACAATTACAGCGACTAAAGAGACAAAACACAGACGAAGCGCAACACAAAGAGGGAGAAGGGAAGTGAATGAAGACGATTAAAAGTTTTAGCAGCATTTTTGCAAACTTTGCTCCTTCTGCATTTTTAGATGTTTTTGTTTACATGGTTCTATAGTCTACTGAAGAACAATGATCCACGTTTTATAAGTCTGAAATACGTTTACTGGAAATAAAATGGGCAGGTGGTAGTGGAACAGTTGGTAGTTGGCCGTGTGATCAGAGGGTCCTGGACTGGTAAAGGTACCACTGAGGCATACACAGTACCGTCCCCAAGCACTGCTCTCCGGGTGCTGCCAAAACACTCTGCTGTCAGATGCAGAGGACAAATGTGGTTGTGTTGCACTGTGTGCTGTGCTGTGTTCACAATCACCAATAATCATTCATTCATTACCTGAACCGCTGTCCCTATCAGGGTCATGGGGGCCAGAACCTATCACGAAACTATGGGCAGAGGACAAGGACCAAGCCTGGGCAGGTGCCAACACACTGCAGGGCACACACACTCACCCAAACACACGCCGACACACCTCTTCAGAGTCAATTTAAGGTAACCAATCAACCTGAACTGCATGCTTTTGGACTGTGGAAGGAAACTGGAGCACCCGGAGAAAACCCACACCAACACGGGGATCGAACCCATAACCTTCTGGCTGTGAGACGACAAGACTAACCACCTCACCATCGTGCTGCTAATCTCTCATAATCTCTCACTCACATATCACATTTATGCAGAGTCAGTATTTACATTTCTTCTTCAGAACTTTTGTGATATGCTGTGACGTGCCGGATATCAGCTTCTGGGCCAAACCCTGACTGATGGTGATGTGTTCTTGTCTTTTTAGTGGCGGGAGTTGAGCACAGTTCTGCTCGTTCACCTGCTTTTTGAGGATTGACCTGTCAGGAAGGTTCTCAAAGGGATTAAGTCTCTATACAGGATCTGGAGAGTTTGTTGGTGGGAGCATTAAATGAGCATGCATCGCCACTCCACAATAATCTAGAAACGTGTGGCTCACCAGCACAGACGCTGCAGCAGCACAGTTGGTGAAACGCAAAATGTGTGTCACTTTTGAGCATGACTGTAGGTGTTGAGAACTGACGCAGCGCTCAGATTAACGCCCTCTAAACGTAAGCAGACTGGACAGAGGAGTGAGCTGGAGGGAGCAGATTATCTCTTTATCTTCACTCAGACTTGATCTCTTGCTTGTTCTTGTCATTATTTCTTCTTCATTTGTTGTCTGTTAAACACCTTCCACAGCTTTAGTTGTAGAAGCATTGCTCACGTCTTACAAATTTCAACATATTGAAGAGACGTTGACCTCCAGGATTTCAAGACATCGCGATTGCAACTATTAACGCAAATTCTGCCAATCCCCGTGAATTCATTACTACTGTGCGACTTTGACCAATTACCACAGGAAGCGTGTTATGAAAACACCTCAGATTTACCTTCAAAAATAACTAAATGATTAATGGTTAATAAAAATTATAGTGAGTTTGTTCCTTCATTTTAATTCATTGTTAAAGAATCATTATAAAGGGAGACAACATCGCAAACTTTTCTGCAACTTTACTGCAACAAAACGCCTAAAACACAGCAAGTTTCATCATAATTTTTTTAGAAAAGCTGCTGCACAATCGGGCATTTCAGGCTGCAACAATCTCAAAAAAGACCCGTGAAATAATGGAGGAACCGATTGACAGTGTTTCTTATCAATAACTCAACTGCAACCCCAAATTCCAAATTTTGGCCACTAGTGGGTGCCACCTTGTGGGTGCACATTTAAGCATGGGTTAGCAATAACGCTTTACAAAAGTGACACAATTACAGTAATGTATTACTGTATTTTTTACTGTATTACAGTTTTTGCTGTAACACGGTAGGGTAAGGCATTATTAATACATGTTCAACAATATTATGCTCTCTATATATTTCAGTAACACATTACAACATGCTTTCAACATGAAATTTGTGCTGCTTTGTTTTAATAATAAAATCCACAGTAAAACAGTGTGAGTAAAAGAGTTGTTTTCTACAGAGTGTACGTCTACAGTCATCATGCTGCACCACATCACCCTCCACTGATGGAGAATCAACTGCAGTAAACTACACTTTACCATTTTACCATGTCCTACTTCCACACTTACTCTGGTGAAAGTAACTCAACAGTGATGCAGGAGTCGAGAACACATCACAACTCAGAGACAGTCATACTGGAATGGAGTCAATGACTTTGAAATAACACTAACTAGTCATCTAGACTGTAGTGTAGAAACCACCCTGTCATTTTGACCAGTGGGGAATGATTTAGGAAAAGACAAATTCTTGTGAGAAATGAAGTGAAAATAAAAATGAAGAGAAAAACAAGGGTTAATAAGATTTGCAAAAGCTAATACCTACTCAATGACGTAAGATTTTACGACAAAATTTGTGACAGGAGTTTAGTGGACAAAAACAGACGAGTAAGAAGTAAAAAAATAAATGAACAGGGTGTGTGCTGCCACCCAGCAATTACCTCACTGCAAATTTGGACTGTAACATTACACATCCCGAGCCATTTCTCTACACTCTACTGAATATTTTATATTTTTAGTGTTTTATCACGTTTTTTTACTTTAGAGTAGAGTTATTATAGTTATAAGCTCTTTTACAGTGGACTGTGATAAAGGAATTTAACTTCCATTAAGAAAGAAGATGCATAACCTCCAAGTCACTGCTGCTTAACACTCATTTTCCCCTCAGCTGCACCTGTCGGCTCAGACACACCGCGTACCTGCTGCAGGTGAGCCGGGAGCCGAGCACTGAGCTTAAACACTGATTTACATGATTTAAAATAGAAAAAGCCACAACAAACACACTTGCTACAAGAGAACACTGGCTAAAGTCATACTTCCTACCTGAGCTTGTGCCGGCTGCAGCCTCCGAGTGTGACATCAGACGACCTCCAGCTAAAGCGATTCTACCTGAAGTGACGTCAGAGTAAAGCAGCAGCAGCAGCAGCAGCAGTCGAGACGCTCCCTCCTAAACCTGATCCTGAAGCTGCTCAGCTGCTCAGCCCTGATCAAACTCACCACTTCACGAGCTTCAACACGCAACTGCTCAACACAGACACAACAATGACATCTAGACATTTAGACATGTAGACTCCACAACAGATCTGTAAAACCTAAAACCATGCACAAGCTCAACTCCCTAACCCTAACCATGCTATAATCATCATACATAAAACTAAATGTTTCAAACTGTTAATGCTGGTGATTATGGATAATTATTACAATTTCTCATTTAAGCTACTATATTCTAAAAAGGAGGTACTGGATTTTGGATTACATTAGCCATAATCACTCACATTAAAATCTAAACCTAAAATATTTCACTTTATTTGTCATGATCACAGCATTTTAAATGAAACTTTTGTCATTTTTGAGCTGTACACTCAGCCCTTTGGCACAGTGCAGTCGGGTGAGAGGAGGATGGAGGAGTTTGCGGCGCTGCGTCGGCCCTCAGCAGGAGCAGTAATAAGCAGATTAGTGCTGCTTATAGAGGCTCTATTCCTGGCACTCTGGCCACTTACACACTAACAGGCTTGAGTCTGATCCACCTCTCCTTCCTCATTACCTCCATCACCGAGAGGACGAGTCAACGGGCAACTGGGGGAAAAATTCATAAAACGTAAATAAGAATCGGTGAGAAAAGTTACACAAATCACCCTGAGCCAGTTCTCCATTCATATAAGCAAAAATACCACAATCAAGCTGACACTCAGCAAGAGGACGGATGTAAATCGCAAGTTTCATCTCAGTATTATATTATGACAATTCAGTAAACAACCTGACGTCTGCAGGTGTCGTAAAGTCTGCTACGATACTGTTTACATTCAACTCAGTTCAGAAGTCAGTGACCGATGTGAGAAAATATCACTTCCACTCATATCAAACCACAAAAAGCAACTACAATACTATTCGACATCTTTATTGCTGAACTCAACCTAAACAATCTCCTACTTTAATAAGAACAGACCTCTAGTTGAACATAAAGTGACATTATAATATAAATGATCTAGGTTTTCATTTTGGATCGATGCTGTGGACTGGTAACGGGGCAGTTGGTGGTGTAACGGTAAGGTGTTCGCCCCGTGATCAGAAGCAGGTTCGAATCCAGGGCCGGTAAAGTTACCACTGAGGTACTTATGAGCAAGGTACCGTCCCCAAGCACTGCTCCCCAGGCACTTTTTAGCTGCCCACTGCTCCTTCACGGATGGGTCAAATGCAGAGGTCACATGTGGCTGTGGTGCACTGTGTGCTGTGCTGTTCACAATGACAAATAATCACTCACTTCACTTATGACTAGTTACCGAATCACTGTAGACTGATGTATCATAACAGCTAGGAATGCACGGTAATATTGGAGTCAATAACTGCTGTTTTATTGATCAGCATCAGCACAATGCTTATATTCGCTAGGGCTGGGTTCAAAAAAAAAAAAAATCGCTTCACCGATCAATATCGATTCTGGTTTGAAAAATACGATATCGATTCAAAAATTTGTGCATCGATCTTTTCCTGCAGCTATGCAGTACTTCTCGCGACCGCGCAAGGAGAGCTATAAAAACGTGAGAGCGGCGAAACCCAAACCAAATAGAGCCACGGCTGAAGCTGCTCCGCTCAAATCACCGTCTGCCCTAAAGGCAGATGTTTGGCAACACTTCGCTTTTAAACAAGTTATTTTATAACCAAGCAAAACTAGTATTGACGCAAAGAAATCTTTAAATAAATCCAGATCGAATCGAGAATTGAATCAGATCATGACCTTGTGAATCAGAATCGAGTCGATTCAGGAAATCAGCAACGATACCCAGCACTAATATTCAACCGATATTTCCAGCTGATATTTGCTGCTGCATGTATTGTCCGTGTGAAAGGTAGCGCTTGTGTCCGGCGTGTCCAGAATCCGAGGTGGGATGTTATACGGCCCGCGCCTTCTGTCTTAAAATGTATGGTGTTGTTTTGTGGTAAAATTCTGATCACGCAGTGGAACGTTCACCAGCAACATCTCATGTTTACGAACTCAACGCTCTGCCCTCGCTCCACTCTGCCTTCACGCTGTGTTAGAAATCTCAGAGTTATGTTACGTTATGTTTGTGCCAAAATTCTAGGCACACAGTGGAAGTTTACTGGCTTGACTCTGCATCCCTCATTTATCAGCATCAGCAGATATAAGTAATCGGTGTATAATTCCCATATCGTGCATCTCTAGTTACAAGCCTAAGCAGGATCATTAACATGTAGTGTGCGTCAGAAATAAACACCGCCTGGAACCACGTATAACGTAAGTCATTGTTATTTTTTAAAAAGAAATACAGTTTCAAAGAAGATGATAATAACCTGTTAGTAATCAAGTGTGCAAGAGCCGTTTCCTCTCGTTACAGAGTTCAGGAGCACCATTTCCAGGAGTATTTCAGTCACACACACGCCGCGTCATCGCCAAAGCAAACTCATGCCAAAGTTGACTTTATTGTACGACAAAGAAATTACAAATATAAATACTATAAAAGGCAACAGTGTTAGAGTTGGACAACACTCTGGTTAAGAGCTATATGCGAAATATCAATGTCAGCACTACAGAGCGGGATCGCCGGGCCAACGAGATCCAACCAGACGGCGCTATGAAAACCAAGATAACCCCGTTATAACCCATTAATCCAGCTTCACAGCACCTCCTCGCACATACAGCTCACAAACAGATGCACACACCCACATAAGTGTTACGTCTTTGGCTCCGGCTCACACAAGCGCATTATATTCACCAACGACAAAACCTGACTCTTAACCCTGTAGCTACCACACACTGCTTCATCATCATGAGACGAGATCTTGCAATCAGCAGATCTCTACTCATAATTAACTTTAACGTAATTACAAAATCTATTCTCATAATTATCCTCTCGTAATTACAATTACCCTAAGCAAGATCAGCAATATGTATTTTATGTCAGCAACAAATGCAGCCTGGGTCACACGACAACTCAATTATACTTTAGAAAGCAATTATACCTTTCAAAAGAGGAAATAATCTGATGAAGCGTGTAAGAGAAGTGAACAAGGTCACGTAATAATATCACGTAATTACAAGATCTTTCCTCATAACGGTGTAGTATGTGATCCTCATCCCTCATTATCAAACTGAAATCCTTCTCGTGTAATCATCATTATTATTATTCATTTATAAAACTATTTTGCAGTTCTCAATGTTTGAGTTGGAATTAGAAAAGTGTGAAAAGCTGAAATAAGGTCTGTTCTTGTTCTTTGGTGATTATAATGTGCTTCTGTAGCTCCCACCTCCTTCATGAGGGTCTTTACTCTGACCCAGCACCAAGGCGTCTTCAACACACACTCTCTACAAGTGATTAAGGGGCGAAGAGGGAAATATACTGATGGAAAAAGGGACAAATAGGAGCAAGAGTCAGGTCCTTTATGCTGTAATATTATTTTAAGATGGTGACGGTGGAGGTCAGATGTTCCTCCTTCTGTGTGCAGGTTGAGATGGACAGCTGCTGCCCCAAAGGTGGGAAGAGGTGTTAGGGTCGTCTAGGAGACAGTCTGAGCCTGATCGGGGGAAGGGAGGGAGGGATGAAAGAGAGAGAGAGAGAGGGAGGTGGAGAAGTGTGAGGTGTTTATTTGGCGCTGCTGTCCAGCTCTCCCGCGCTGCTGCTGCTGGACGTCTGACCGAAGGGGCTGATGTGGTTGGACTCCATGGCCTGGTAGAGGAGCAGCAGGAAAGCGGCCAGCGCGACCCCCAGCAGCAGTCGCCCCCAGGTGGCCATGCGGCGCCCTGCTTTACGTGGAGCAGCGGTGGGTGGGATGAGCAGGGGGGTGGTGGGCACCGAGGCCATGACGGTGCTGCTGCTGCTGCTGAGTCGGGGGATGACACGGCTCTCGCCGTACGACGATGAGCCGGCAGATTTACAGAGCTCAGAGAGACGAGGACGAAGATCATCCAAATACATACTGCTGAAGGGACGACTCGCCGCTCCTCTAATCGGCTGACGACGAGTTGCACTGCAGGACGACAGCAAGCGGGAAAGAGAAAGAAACGAGAGAATGAGAGAGAAACAGATGGAGGAAAAAGAGGGTATGAGGAAGAGACAGAAGAGAAGGGACAATGCGAAGGAGAGGGAGAGGGAGAGAGAGAGAGAGAGAGAGAGAGAGGTGACCACATCGTAACTGGAACATACTGTATGATATTATTCTGAACTTAAATTAGTCTTTGAAACATCAAAAGCACATGTGCTCCAGCACCAAGACAGCTGAACTCTGCTGAGTTGTGGTGTCACTATTGCCATGGTAAGATCGAAAACTCAGGAGCACTGCACCTTTCCCCAAAACGTAGACAAATGTTTTACCGATGTATTCAGAAGGAAATGTGTTAAAGTGATTATTATATTCAAGAGTCTTTATTTGTGACATGAATGTAGCCTGAACCATCATAACACTGACAAATCCAAAATTGGAGAAATTAGAAGGTTCAAAATCCTCCTCAATTCCTGGGTTTCACAAGGTCGTGTAGCTGCAAGTTGCGGTGGGAAATGAAAATCACTTCGGTGCTAAATGAATTCTGAATGATAACAGGGAAAGAACTGTGAGAACTGGTCAACATTTGTCAAAGTTATGGAGCAAGGTGCAGAGGTAACTTCTCTTTACTGGAGTGAACTTGGAGAAGGTTAAAGAGGACGGCAGCAGCAGCAGCAGCAGCAGCAGCGGCTCACCTGATGCCGGTGGGTGTGTTGAGGTTCTCCAAGGGAAACATGTCCTTTAGCACGTCTCTGTCTGTGGTCTTGGGGGTCTGCTCGACGGCAGATAACTTCTCAATCTGCAGAAAAACGTAGTAGAGAGTTATAACCTGGTGTAATATTATTACAGTCCTGAATAATATACCAGGTCCCCAACATGATCCTGTGTGCTGTTTACAGGAGAAGAAGAGTGGGTGAAGGTGAGAGAGGGACGATAACACCAGCAAAATATTACCGTTAGGGGTCAACCGGTACGGTCTTACACAGAAGGTCCAAGAGCGCTGACAAGACGAACTAGTGACGTCTCACCAAAGTGAAAAATCTTGAGATTTATTTTATATCAGTTAAAAAAATTCATATCCTCATAAAAACGCTAAACATCAGCAAGAATACTCACGATCACGCCAGGACCACGATCAGTCAACCCCAACATCTAAATGGCCAATAACCGTAACCACAATAACGATATCAGAACCGATAATCTGTCAATCTCTAATTACTGTAACCACCATTGTGCATAAAAAAGTGAAAAACAGCATTCGTAGTTCCCGAAGTGGAGTGAGCTTGTGGTGATCATCATCATCATCATCATCATTAACCAGTTCCTCCAGGACGTTATTGAGATTGTTGCAGCCTAAAATGCAAGATTTTGCTGTAGCTTTTCTAAAAAGTTGAAAGTTGTGGTGTTTTTAGGTGTTTTGTTGCAATAAAGTTGCAGGAGCAAGTCAACGTTGTGGAAAAATGTGCGATGTTGTCTCCCTTTATAATGATGCTTTAACAACCAATTAAAATGGAGGAACAAAACCTATTTTTATTAACCATTAATCATTTAGTTATTTTTGAAGGTAAACGTGAGGTGTTTTTATCACACTGCGTCTTCTAAACTTAACAAGGAAGTGAGTTGGCTGACGTATGGCTCAACATATTGCACTAAATGACAATGACCAGTCAAAGATTGCGGAAAATTTGAGATAATTGGTCAAAATTGCACAGTAGTAATGAAGTGACGGGGACTGGCTGAATTTCGGTTAATAGTTGTGATCTCAACATGGTGAATCCTGGAGGATCCGATTAGGGTGATGTAGAAGTGCAGCACCAGCCGTGTGGATCATTACCATCGCTCCATCTGCCCCGTCTCTAAAACCAGCGTCCGGCTCACGTACAGGGCTGACCGGAGAGTAGAAGCTGCTGATTTTGGACTGCTTGCCCACTGGCAGGGCTGGGGAAGAGCCCGAGTGGTCCTGATGTGGTGGAACAAAAGCAGTTAGATGCCTCGATTCTCATGATAAGATACAGGAGTTTAAGTGAAAGGGAGTGATTATTTGTCATTGTGAATACAGCACAGCACACAGTGCACCACAACCACATGTGATCTCTGTATTTGACCCATCTGTGAAGGAGCAGTGGGCAGCTGACAGGGGCCACAGTGCTTGGAGACGGCGCCTTTCTCATGAGGACCTCAGTGGTACCTTTACTGCTCCAGGATTCAAACCGGCAACCTTTCGGCCATGGGGTGAACGCTCTCACCGTTACACTACCAACTGCCCCCACTTTGTTTGAATTACTGCCCCCATCGCACATATACTGCCCCCCAAGACCCAGAGCACCACGGCTTCATGGCCCTTCTGTCTGTTGTAAACCTACATCCACGTTCCTCTCTTTATAATAGTACCTGATGTGTAAGTGGGGTGAGGAGTTAGAGTTATGGTTAAACCCAAGGGTTTAAAAATGTTTCAAAATTAAATAATTACCACCAAGACCAATTCTATGTAGTTGCCAATAAACACTTTGATTCTGACCATAACAGTGGATATGTAGTGGGGCTGTGGTGAGGTGTGGCGATATCAAACGTGACGTTATTTCTTGCTGCGGTGAACGGCTGTCTGCTGAAATAGCACGTCATTATTTTTGAGCGAGCAGTGGAACTTTCAGCAGCAAAATCAAGCATCTGTATGTGATAAAGAAAAGCAGCCAATCACAGGCTTGGAGGAAGCTGTTCCGGTCTCCAATCAGGTGTGTAATAGGGTAATAGGGCTTTAAACATAAGCGCAGCTTGTCAGACCCCACAACACCACAGCTACGTCGTGTTTGGTCCCTGTTGCACACCTTCACAGTGGATTTTTGGCCAGTCGGGCAGATGCTGGGAGAGTGTGTTGAAGTGGGTGAGGGAGGGTCAGCGTGGTCTTCAACAGGAGGAGGAGGAAGAGACAGCTGGCACATCACGTGAATCAAATCTCCGGACAATGGAGCTGAAGCGGTTTGAGGCCGAGTGGGAGTCCTGGAGTGTTTCTTCATCAACGCCACTGGTTTGGGCTGGTCACACAGGGAGGGACCACTATCAAACTCCTCAACGCTAACAACTCTACACTGTAATTAAACGCTTGATCAATAAGTCATGATCTTCTCCCAACTTAAAACAATAACATGCCATTTCAGTGAGTTTTCACTTCACACTATTAACTGTAGGTGGTTACTGAGGCTGTGTTCAAGAGTCAATGTGTTAATACGCCACATATATGTGGTAAAAATATCCATCAGGTTCGATTAAAAAGTTCAACTGCTGCCTTAACGTTTCAAGTAAAATCAATCTGGATGTATTCATTATTTCAGCTCATCATCAGCTCTAGCTTTATATGGTATATCTCAGTTGGGTCTTTCACTTTACATTCTGTGAGTGATTCTGTGTCGTTGTGAACACACCAGTGCACCACAGCCACAGGTGACCTCTGTATTTGACCCATCCGTGAAGGAGCAGTGGGCAGCTGACAAGGGCAGCGCCCGGGGAGCAGTGCTTGGGGACGGTACCTTGCTCATGAGTACCTCAGTGGTAACTTTACTGGCCCTGGATTCGAACCTGCGACCTTCTGATCACGGGGCGAACACCCTACTGTTACACCACCAACTGCCTCATGAACATCAGGGTTGGGAATCTCTAGGGACCTTACGATTCAATTCGATTACGTGCTGCGATGTGATTATAAAATGATTATTGAGGCGTCTTTTCCCCCAGTGTTCAAACACTGTTAAAAATTCATATTCGAATGATAATTATAACTACAGTTAGGTAATTCCAATTCAATGAATTTACTTTCAATCTCTTCTATCAATAAAACAAGTGGGAGAGAACTGGAAGCTTACACATCTTTGAGATGGTGTGATGTTCCTCGGCTCTAAAGTGCACAATATAAAGTAAACATGGGGAGTCCCATGGAGAGTCACACGCGCTACACTACACACACAAAACAAGCTGCTCCACTGACACGCTGTGGAGACTGTTCCTCCCCTACACTACGCGACTCTTCAGTTCCACTAGGGGAGGTGAACACTAACATTATACAAAGATACTGTCTGTCACACTTGCATTTTTACCACTCTTAATTTAATGTTCCTTTTATTTGTTTCAATATGCTGCTGCTGGAGTATGTGAATTTCCCCTTGGGATTAATCGAGAAACTATCCATCTATCTGTCTGTCTAACTGTCTATCTATCCATCCATCCATCCATCCATCCATCCATCCATCCATCCATCCATCCATCTATCCATCCATCCATCCATCTGTCTATCTATCCATCTGTCTATCTATCCATCTGTCTGTCTAACTGTCTATCTATCCATCCATCCATCCATCCATCCATCTGTCTATCTGTCTATCTATCCATCTGTCTATCTATCCATCTATCTATCTATCCATCTATCTATCTATCCATCCATCCATCCGTCTGTCTATGCGTCTATCTATCTATCTATCTGTCTATCCATCCGTCCGTCTATCTGTCTATCTATCCGTCTGTCCGTCCGTCTGTCTGTCTGTCTGTCCGTCCGTCTGTCTATCTGTCTGTCTATCTACACAGGGAAGGAAAGTGACTTCGTGTTAAAATGTTGTGCACTACTCTGGAAATGCTCTCCCCTCGCTCCACTGTGCTTTCACGCTCGCTTGATTGGCGCTGTGTTAGAAATGTCAGAGTTATGATGTTATTTTTGTGCCAAAATTCTGATGCTTAAAAGTTATAAAAGTTTAAAGTGATATTTAATATTCTATTCCTAGTTTAAAATGTATATTTTTGTATTCTATTTATATATTGTTTATTCTGTGTGCATTATTTGTTCTCTGTTCTTTATTTCCTACTGCACTGCAAAAACTGCAGCCACGTCGTCTCCCCTCTCTGTATATCTGTACAGTACATAGCAGAGATGACAAAGTTGACTTTGACTTTGATATAAGTATGAAAATATCGGATATTGGCATTGGCTGATGAGTCCCATCCCATGCAACTCTAGATTTATCTGTTAAGATGCTGTATATTACTGAAAACAACCACATCATATTGCTATTCCAAAAGCTGCCGTTTGTTGTATTAACACATTCACTCTTATGAAAACTCACGTTAGCTGAAATGTTGTTTTAGTTTGGAGTGAATGAAAGAAGCAGGTGAACATGGCTCGTTGATCAAATCATTTTTATAGCTGTTATTCCTCTCAGCACCTACCCTCGGACCTGACGCCAGAGGCCCTGACCTCAAAATCTCCTCTGTATCAGGCCAACCCTACATACACAGACAGTCAGTTAAAGAACAACACCTACATGACTTCCCATATGTCACAGAGAGCTGCTAAACCCCAAAACATAAGCATCACCTCGACCAGAGCAGTACTGAGGACAGAGGAGCGGACAGAGGAGCGGACTTCATCACTGGACGCTGCACACACAGTAGTAGAGGGACCAGCAGCAACCTCGCTCAGCTTTACAGCACAAACATGAAACACAGAGGAGCAAACATCAGTAAAATCAACACTAACCATGATGAACAAACTCTCCTTCAGCCATGCTGACAGTCGGAATAGTTATGGCTTACGTTCAGCCCATTCTCACACGTGTAACAATACCACCACGTTTCCTATAGTTTTCTCCAAAAAGTTCCCTCTTGATATTAAATATGCTTCTACAGACTGCAACATCCGCATGGAAAGTGGATCTACACCTCTTTCAAATTCAACTCCCTGCGTACACAACTCTGATCATCTTATTTGTACTAAGGAGTCACCACTGCAAAATCTGCACATGCACAAGCAGAATATTATTCCATCCCGTCATCCGGCACGGCAGCAGCCTCCACGGAACCAGAGTAAATTTAGACTGTAGATAAAAGTGTAAATAAGTGTATAATTTTCTGGTCCTACATTTGAAAGCAGAGCTGTGTTGGTGTAAAAGCACCTTGCTGTCTTGTTTCCAGGGGGATGAAGAGGTAAACACTGGAGCATCTTTCACAGAGAGTCGAGCGCCTTCATAAAACTGCAGAATTGATCAAACGTTAATGAATGAGTCTAAATCCTTCACATCCCCTCACCCAGCGCTGATAACCAACACCCCAGATCTGTTTCACCACGCGTGTGTGTGTGTGTGTGTGTGTGTGCGTGTGCACCGTAACCAGAGACTGCCGTCTGTGCATCATTCGTTCATTGGTTTTTAAATTAAAATCTAAATCCAAAACGTGTTTTTTACCCAATGTTCTTAGCAACGTTTTAATACATCATTTTTCAATTTCCCATTCTGCACTCTAATAAATAAAAAAAGCTGAAAACACACACATTCCAGATGAGGAAGACCTCCGTACTGCCAAAAAACTACAAGCTGCCCATCAATATGAGCAGGAAAACAAAAACAACAGCAAACCTATCTACTGTATCTGTTCATCTATGGAGCACGTGTAATAACGCTCATTTCCGGGTCACAATAAAGGATCATTCAAAACAGAATGTGATGCGCATTTTCATTTTTTCAGTGACCAACTGAGGAAGTGGCTTGTTGATGGTTTTATCATTTTGATGTGAACAACGAAGCACTTAGGCAATGAGTTTCCCCTTTTTCATTACTATAATTATTATTATCGTTTATATTTAAGTGAGTGATTATTTGTCATTGGGAACACACCACAGCACACAGTGAAGGAGCAGTGGGTAACAGCAGTTAATCAAATCATTAAACAGTGGAGCCCTGTCACTGGTCAGACACGTACAAAAGCACATCACACCATTCTACTGTTTAATTTCCTCAACAACACCAGCTCTCACTCACAATCTCTGTGTTCCTGATGCTTTTAGCACCGCAGGATTAGGGAGCGTCACTAAATGACACAACTGTGTTTAAAGGAATCATGTTTGAGATGTTATTTTAATAGTAAATCATTTAGCATATACATATGGCTGTATAATTATTACAGTGTTTTAGTAGGAAAACAGGATTTAATCAAGTATTTCTTCAAGCAGAACAGAATCATCTCAGTCATGAATTCAGACATTTTTTTAAAGGCTTATTTTCTGTTTATAAAAGACTAGCAGATTTGTATCGTAGCAGCAGATATCCAAATTTACAATATTGGTATCGGACATTAATAAGTGGTATTGTGGCATGTTTATCAAATTCATTAGCAAAAAGAAAGACAAAAACGTTTGGTGGCGTTGAGGAGCTAGATCTTGGATCATAAAGGTGTGAGTGAATATATATTAGTTTTAGATCAAAACGAGACTATAATATGAACTATTGTACGGTAAGATATTCATCATGCATCTAGTCAAATACTTATTGGTCTTTTTATTTTGGTTTTTGAAGCGGTTACTGATAAAAACACGCTTTCTGGATTTTAAATGTAAAAAATGCATGAAGGAATGACACACAGACTGGCAGGAGGAGTAAGGAGTTCCAGGTGGACATGAGCGGAGCTGCACCTGATTGATTGGAGTGGTCTGGTGCTTACTGGCCACAGAGGGGCACTGTGCTGGAGATGCAACATCACCACCACCGGTGGCAGCAGCAGCAGCAGCGCGGGGGGAACTGGACAAGCTGAAGTGGGTCAGGGACATGGGGGCTGACGGCTTGTCCCCCAGCAGAGGCCTGGGTTCTTCAGGTAACGCCTTTAACGTGAGAAGATGTTTAACACGATGAGGCATCACGCGGGGGGATCTAAAGCATTCAGCTCCGTCACCTGCAGCAGTAAACTAGAGTGAATTTTAGAGAGTGATCATTTGTCCTTGTGAACACGGCACACAGTGCACCACATGAGCAGTGTCTGAGTACGGTACCTTGCTCATGACTACCTCAGAGGTACCTTTACCAGTCCAGGGTCCACTCCCTAACCACTACACTATCAAATATCATAGTCACAGAGGAAATATTACTCTGGGTTAACGAGACAGGACTAGAAGGTTAATTGGTGGACTGCAAGATGCCTCGTGATGCCGCCACTTCGTCTGTTAAATGTTTGAGCACTGCAGGGCTGTGATCGGTGTGACTGGGATAAAGACGACCAGCCATGAAGATGCTGCTGACGCTCTAAACACACAAGTGAGTGATAAAATAGAAATGCAGCGCAGGGTGAATTAGGGCTGGACAATATGACTTCAAAATAAAATTAACAACATTTTACCTTGAGTGCAATTAACGGCTTTTGTTTTTGGGGTGATTTACTGAGGTTTGTGCTGTAAACTATTACAGCAGGGATATTTTCACTGATCGACGAGTGCTTATCTTTGTCTCTCTTTCTACTTCTAGTTTAAGTGTATATTTTATATTCTAGTTACATCTTGTTTATTCTATGTTTCGTATTTGTTCCTTGTTCTTTGCACTGTTGCTGGTTTTGATTCATTTTGGATTAAATTTTAATGCCACCAGGGCTGCTCGGGTGAAGCGATGGTTAGATTTATGGACATGGTTTATGTAGAACCATAAAGAAGAACCAGAAGATTTGAGCATATAACGCCTATTTCAGCAGACCTACACTGGTTAGCAGTTTCTTTTAGAATTGATTATAAAATACTTTCATTAGTTTTAAAGCTTTAAATGGACACGCACCGTCATATATCTCTGAGTGTCCAAATAGATCCTTAAGATCATCAGGCTCCAGCTTGCTAAACATTCCAGTGGCAAAATATAAGAAACATGGAGAAGCAGCCTTTTGTTTTTATGCTCCAAAGATTTGGAACGAGCTGCCCATAAATATTCGTCAGGCCTCCTCCTTCAATATTTTTAAAAAGCAGCTAAAAACACACTTTTATACCTTGGCTTTCAGTCAGTACTCACTGTTTTATATTTATGTATTACTTTTCCTCCTTTGCGTTGTCTGATTGATTATGTTCTTGTTTTAAGTGTTGCTGTGTTTGGGTGGCTGCATGTCAGGTCAGCCCGTCATTGCATGTTCCGGTGGTGGTTGGAGGATGCCTTGTGTGTTTTTTTTTAAATATATAAATATTTTTAATATTTTGTAATATTTGTCCTTATTGCTTGTTTTTACTGCTCTCTTTTATTGTTTATGTCTGCTCTCTGTAAAGCACTTTGAGCTGCATATAAATGTATGAAAGGTGCTATATACATAAATATTATTATTATTATTATTATTAAGTGGGACGGAAGCTTGAGTGACGCCATAATGACTGAAATGTGACTAACGTTTCTACTTTATATTGAGGTTATTTCGGTAACCCTGCTCTACTGGTCAGGTGGAGATGACCTTCAGCTACATACCTGGCGTCCTGCTCCGTTACCCTCACGTGGAGCGGGCAGCATCTCAGCTGTTAAACACTGAGAAACGTTCTGGCAGATCATAAACACAAAGCATACACACTCACACATACTCACACACCCACCCACACACACACCCACACTTAACACATACCCACTCACTCACACACACACCCCACAGAGACAAACCCAGCCGTAAAAATCCACCCTTCTCCAAACACACCCAGGTGCCCAAGCATCCGTTATGAAAGCTGATACAGAAACCATGTGAAGTTACAGTCTCATCGCTGACCAGTACAGACTGATCCAGTCTACAAGAAGATCTCCTCGTCTTCCTCTGCACATTCAACACCTGGAAATCTTCCTCTAGACCACATCACCTCTTCGCTGATCCCATAATAAAACACACGACATAACATCTTACATTTACTGTAGTTAGCAGACAGAGTGACTTCCACCTCCAAATATCAGGGTCAGTCTCCGTGCAGCAGCAACGTGGGGTTAGTGGTGTTGAGACCCTGATTTCATACACAACCTTGGTCTTGGTAGAGGTGAGCGGTTCAAAACCCTAGACCATCACCACATCTACAGAACAACCCAATAACCGAGTACAACACGCACTCCAAGTTCGAGACAAGAATGAGACTTTCAAACCCTGGATCTCAACCCTAGTATTCAGACTGGAGTACCACAGCACTAGTTCAGAACTCAAGTCTGATTGTACTGCCCACCACAGCTTACATGTACCGCCTGATCAACCTCCAAATTATTCAAATGAAGCATAAGCCTCACTGGCGAGGTACTGGAGCAGTGATGATGTGGCTGGGGCTGTGTCATGAACATTCTTTAACTTGTAATTTGTTTGTCAATGTTGTTGAATTTGCTCTTAAACTGACATTTACAGATGTTAATGCCTTAAATATGAAAATATTTTTTGGAGGTATTAGAAGCACATTATGCACACATGGGCAGCCTTTGAGTGCACACACATTACCAAATATTCACATTCAGGATGTGGGTCTAATTTGGCATTACAGCATTTAGCAGACGCTTCTTATCTGATGGCTCACAGGGACAGCCTCTTGAGGCAACTGTAGGGTTGAGGGTCTCGCTCAGGGACCCAATGTTGGTAACGCCGGAGGTCAGATTCGAACCCACGACCTCTGGGTCCCAAGGCAAGTGTCCTACCACTAGGTCACCAACAGCCCCAATGATGATGATGAAGAGTGGCTACTGGGTGAAAGTGAGTGATTATTTGTCATTGTGAACACAGCACATGAGGCCACAGTGCACTACAAACTGAGACGAAAAACCTCTAAAACATTTACTGAAGAGTGGACGAGGTTTTACTGTATAGTGACATGCACGGAACCCTTTACAACAAAACACACCAACACGACAAAAATGTGTGTGTGTGTGTGTCCTCACCTTGTGCTGGCTGCTGCGTGTTCTGCTGGTGGTTGGTGTTTTTCCTCTACTCCGTAACGGTCTCTCCACCACCGGGACAGGCTCTGCTTCTGGTTCTGGTTCTGGTTCCACCTCCGGCTCCACAACTGCTGCTGCTTGTGGTAACAATAAGACACTCAGCTCACAGTGTGGCTCATCTCTACTGGCTTATTCATCTACTTCACAGCTAAGCAGTCGTAAGCTAGGTTCAGAGATCAACCAACCCAACATGTATAACGACGATGGAAGCCCCCCACGTCTGTGCTACTAGTTACAGCCTGCTGAAGAAGCGGACGCTAACTCTCTTCTCTTTCTTCTTCTTCTTTTCCGAGCTGATCCCATGCTGACGCTTGACCAACTGAACACTCACCGGGACTGTAAGGAGACGTCATCATCTGGAACCAGATTTTTCGGATCATTCTTAAGGGGCTTGAACTGAATTAGCAGTTTAATATTGAAGTAATTTTAGCTTGATGTTGCTGAGCGGATCTTAGCAAGCAGCTCCAGCAACGACTCGGGATTCTAACACGTCTTTTGGACTATATTTATATCTTCACTTGTGTAAAAATGATTAGCTAATGATTAATCTTGAGCTAATGTTTGCTTGTGTATTAAATGCCCGAAGCACCGTCCCCAGAGGAGGATGGGTCCAGCTGTGAGTCCTGGTTCCTCTCAAGGTTTCTTCCTACCAGAGGGAGTTTCTCCTGCCACTGTGCTCTCAGACTTGCTTGTTGGGGGTTTGGGCAGGTTATATGTAAAGCGCTTTGTGATAATGACTTGTTAAGAGCGTTATATAAATAAAACTGAATTGAATCACAGGCCTCCTGGCCGCAAAGAAGTAAGTAAATAATGTCAGTAGATCTGCAGCAGGACAGATGGTTAGAGATGCACTTACAAAAGGCTAGATGTTGAAATAATCAGATTGTACATTATTTTCACAAGCGCATAAAATAAGAGGTTTGTTAAAGCATGTTAGAGGTGTAATCCCTGTAACATGACATGGTTTAGGGAAGATTAACGATTAGACTAGGGTACTGGCTAAAGTTAGCAACACGTAACATTAACTACAAACAGCTGGGTTATAAATTTGATTTCTAATTAATAATTAGAGAACTACAGCCTTTAAACATGTTTTGGGAAAAGAATAATATTAATAAACATGGTAGGTTCATACGAGCACACCGATATAATACAGGTCAATATTACACTGAAAATCAAATAACACGTCTTCCTGTTGCTCCTTCTGGCTTCATGTTGGAATTGTGTGTTTATTTTGGCACAGAAATCTTGCCATAGTTTTTGCGTAGCGAGTCTCCAGCGACATTTGCCTCTCAATTTCTACCCATTTTGAAAGTGGGTGATTATTTGTCATTATGAACACAACACAGAGTGCATCATAACCAAATGTGAGCTCTGTATTTGACCCATCCTCGCGGAAGGAGCAGTGGCTAGCCAATACGCCTGGGAGTAGTGCTTTGGGAACGGTAATTTTGCTCATGAGCACCTCGGTGGTGACTTTATCGCTCTGGATTCAAACCTGACCTTTCTGATCACGGGCGCAATTAATCTTCACTGCTACAATTAACTGCTCCCATTTAGCGCCCAATATTGTGCCAGAAAAATCTCACCTCAACAAAAACATATTGTGAATCACATTCTTCCAGAGTCATGCATCTCTAGATCCCGATGTGCCTGCAGGTTTGGCGTAAACCCACCTTCCTCCTTATCGCTGTACTGATCTGGAGCTGTTACGTTCTGGCTGCTGTCGGTGTGAGTGGCTTCGGAGAGAGACACTACCGGCTCCGGAGGACCCTGATCCAGAAACTTCTGCAGCTTCTTTTCATACACCTTACGGGTGGATCCTGAACAATACACATCACACATGTTCACCCAGATGGAAATAATCACTACTGTACTACTCTAAATTATGATTATAAAAGAACACAATGGTTATCAAGTTCCATCACCGAAAAGTAAGTCTTATAATCATGTAAGGAGGGTTGAAAAGTAGCTCAAGTGCAGCTGGAAGCACAAAATGTGTTGATAGCGGTATCTAGCACGCCACAAGTGGGTGCAAAATTCCTGCAAGGTTTTCTCGACACATTCATTGAAAGTCAAACCTGTCCAAAAACGCCTTTCATTAAAAGTAGGGCCCTATGAAATCTGTTTTGTTTTTTCCTGAATTCCGTTTTTTCCATTTTTATTCTTCTGAATTCGCGGTTTTACGTTATAACCATATTTATTCATCTAAAAAAGTGTCTAATTATGGACTGATGGAAAGAACAGTGCAATAGAAAAAATTTCACATTAAATGACTTTATTCAACTTGTACAGCAAGTGTTAGTCCAGCAGAACATTTACTGCTTGGTAAAACATTTACCCGTAACAACAAACAACATTCATTTCAAGAAACTATTAATGCTTGATGTGAGTGTTTGACCGTAAGTGGTCGCCACGTGTTCTTATGGTGCAGTCTATCGCGTGCTGGCAAAACCTACAAAAAGAGTTATGTTCCGATTCATAAAAACCTGTTTAGTATCGTTTGCTCTCTAAATTTAGCACTGACACCTCAAATTCCATCATTTATTTGAGGACTTCGTGTTTCAGCCTTCTTCACCACAGCTGACCGCTGACGCTCTCTGTGTTCACAGCGCTTAGGTGTGTGTGGGAAAGCTGAGTCCCGCCTCAACAGGTAACACGACAGGGCCAGAAAGCGCTAAAACTGATTAGAAACCATTGCTTTGCTTTTGACCACACACACCTATATCAGGGAATTATAATTTATTACGCCACGACGCATAAACGGATTCGATGGAGCCAGGTTGAATTCCACGATTACGGGCCCCGATTTTCTCCGCATCGCGGCAAATCTGTATAGGGCTTCCTGCGAAAGTGGGTTTTCTAAAACCTGCGAGGGAGTTTCTCTTCCTGAAGCCAGACTTTTTTTCCAATTCTCCGAAACCACATTTTTCAATTTGTCAGAAAAGTATTTTAGAACGAGTCATTTTCGGAATCTGAAATAGGCCTGATTCTGGGGCCCAGACGCGACGCTGATTTCCCAACATGACGCATTATCCAAGTTTCTACAAACTGATCACGACAGTACAGTGCTGGAATCTAGCGAGGACAGCAGCTTGTAACTTGAATGAGTAAAACAGCATGTCCCAGCTCAGTGCAGCTTAAAAACAACTCCAATAGAGCCATGTTTCACATCCCAGCACATGGCACGTACTTTTAACAGAGGCTACCAATGAACTCCAGCAAGCTATCCCATACGACTCAAGTACCAATAGCCAAAGCAGGTTATGATTTAAAAGCATGCAGCTTTTTGTAGTGTTTAGAGTGATGAGGAAACGTGACAGACCAAACGATACAAGTTAAGCCATCCTGTGATGTTAATCACAGCCTGTAAATCCCAGCTGGTAAATACTAAGAGAGATCATGAGAGAAAGGAGGCCAGACAAACCAAAAAAACGAGAGCGGAAAAAGAAAGTATAAGATGCAGAGCAAACAAAGGGAGAGATAAAGGATTGAGCCGAGAAAGAAACTTCACACACAAATGCAAACGACAGGGTTCCACCTGGCTAAGGTCCGCATTCACACTGTACTTTTAAAGCTGTCCTTCAGGGCCTCATCGGTCGCCTGGTCACATCGATTCCTCGACGTGATCACTGTTTTCTCTAGTGGCTTTTGATATTGATGGAAATATGAAAATTCGATACCGACAACATGCATGAAGAACAAGAAGAACCTGGCAATACAGTGAAGTCATAATCCCTGGAGAGTAAGATACGACTCTAGAAACAAAGACCTATTGAATTTATATTACAGTACAAACCTCATCAGTGAACTATGAGGCCAAAAATCAAACAAAAACCCCAAAACAAAATCACTGTTATTTAATAATAATCAAGGTGAAACGTTCAATAAATTGCAATATTGATTTGAGGTCAAATCGCCTAGTAGGTATGTATGACTTAGTTCTCCACTGTTAGGATATCTGCCTCACCAGAATGCTAGCCAGACTTGATTCATATTGTTTATTTCTTAGACTGTATAGAAGTTTTCATATTGAAACTGTTACTGACCTCGTGCACATTCAGGGTAAAGACAACTCCAGGATCATAATTGTAGGTGAATACTGCGTCCTAATTGTCTCTCTTTCTACTTCTAGGGTAAAGTGTACATTTTTAAAATTCTATTTATATAGTTTATTCTATGTTTCTTATTTGTTCCTTGTGTTTTGTATTAGGAAAAGCTGGATTCGATGTTCGTCTGTACACTCACAGTATATATCAGAGATGACGAGAGTTTACTTTGATGTTGATCTAGGGTTAGAAGAGTGATACGGTTTCAACTACTTTAAGTAACGTGCATTTCAGTTCCTGAGGAGTTCACACTGCCGGTACGGTCAGGATCAAAGCCCCAGAACTAAATGTAAAGTGCTGGAACGTAGGCCAACTTTACACCCAAACACTCACACTAGTCAAAGTCAAAGTAAACTTTATTGTCATCTCTTCTATATATTGTACAGATAATAATAGAGAGACGAGAAGACGGGTCTAGTTTACACAGTGCAACAAGAAATAGAGAACAAAAGAAGAGATAAGACATATGGAATAAACAATATATAAATAAATAGGACACAAAATATACATTTTAAGCTGGAAGTGGAGATTGACTGACAGTTTTCATAGAAAGATAAATCTACATCCAGTCTATTAATAGAAGTGTATTCTAAAAGTCTGACTGAAATTTAAGTTTGTACAGATATTATAGCAGCATTGGAGAACCATTCTGTTCAATACTTACAATAATGTGTGCAGATATAGTTCGTTAAAAAGTGACCAGTGATATATACATCTTTAACGGTTGTGGTAGAGGCAGTGCAAAAATTGTGCAAATATTATAGTCAAACACCACACTTACTCTAGGGTTGCAAAATTCCAGAGATTTTCAAAGTTGGATGCTTTCCATGGGAATTAACAGGAATAAACCAGAAATCTTCAAAACCGAAGGTTGAAAACTTAAATATTGTTGGTAATATAGTTTTGGGAAGAGGGAAAGTTCCTTTCATTTTACATTTTGAAGTTACGCTGTAAAGATTGTTTTACTCAACATTCATGTTTTTGTTGTTCAGTGAAAGATTTGATCATCAATGTTTAATTCTGAAAAGTTTTTCTCACAAATACACCTGCAGTGCGGCTTTTAATTGTATTGTTCTTCATGTTTGTCTGTTTATGATGAAACAAAACGTTCATGTTATGCATATGACACAGATATTTTAATTATCCAACATTTCCAGTTAATTCTCATTCATTCCCATGAGTCCTGTGGAAAGTTTTCAATTTTAGAATGTTCCAAACTAAAGTTCCCATGGAAGGTTTTTGGAAATTGACCAGGAATTTTGCTCCCCTCTGTAACCCTGATTGGCTCAAACCCAGGTCTGTAAATAACAAGTTCCATCACAATACTACCTGATATTGATCCAGTGGACAACGATTCAAAGTCTGCTACGACACGATTTGCATTCACTTCAGTTCAAGAGCCAGCAATCAATATGAGACAAATATCATGTGCAGCTTTGATACCATCACTTACATTCATATCACAAAAACAAACCAAAACATCATTTAACATTAACCTCAAGCTGACATTTCAATAATAATCTTCACTTTTAATAAAACACTGCTCCTGCTCAGCATAACGCCACACGCATGTTGTCCATGTTCTCATTTGGGGTCATCGCTATGTGCTGGTTGATCATGTATCCAGATGCATCATTACACCTCTACTCAAACCTGAGTAACGTGCTGCATAGAGGTCGACCGATGTTGGTTTTTCAGGAATGATAACGATAACTGCTAGTTAAAGGGGCTGATAGCTGATATTTGGAACCAACTGAAAGAAAAACCCAGTTTATAATAGAGATGGCACCGATCCGATACGTGGATGTGACATGGGTCTGATAACGACTCTAACAGCTTAACGGGTGATTGTGCATTGGCTGATTTACGCAGCTGCCGATCTGTAAATGCACACGCCAGTCGGTTTGCGTAAGTGTGACTGTGGTAAAGCTGGTTCATTGTTCAACACATATGACAATGAGCAGAACAAGCAACACAACACACTACAAGCCCAAAAGCACATCACACCATTATACTGTTTAACTTCCTTAACAACACCAGCTCTCACTCACAATCTGTGTGTTCTCTTGATGCTTTAGCGCCGCAGGATTAGGGAGCGTCACTAAATGACACACCTGATCAGATTTGAATCATATCAGCAGATTTACAAATTTACAACATCAGTATCGGACATGAAGTGGCATCATGTTTAGTTTATAAATACTTAAACATTTTACATTATTTTAATTTAACTTTAACTAATATTAAATAAACATTTTAGCAGCAGCAGCAGCAGATTGTGATGAAGAAAGCAAAGCTGTGCAGCGTGCTCTCCACTTACCTACAGCTCGTGTGACGTAGCCAATCAGAGACTGTTGTGAGCGGGACATTAAACGAAGCAGTGAGTCGAGAGCAAATGGCACAGAGAGAAGAGACACTGCATAACACTCCAAGCTCTTCAGACGCATTCAGGGAAAATTCATAAACACAGTTTGTAAAACACTTTAATCTGTGGAGATATGGAATCTGTGAAGTCCATTCCTGCCATTCCTGACCCTTAATCTGACCAAACATTGTGGCTTTAACACGCAAAGCCACAGAAAGAGAATAAACACAATTCAAATGGGATTTGTCTGGTGGTCCACTCCCCCACCCCAAAAAACACTGCAATAAAATTCCACAATCATGCAAGGGAGGAGAGGGATACTGCAGCTCCACACACACACACACACAATAAAAAAAAAAAAGCAAAAAACCTCCAAAAACATGTGATTAGGGGTGGAAGCAGCAGAGTGCGCGGGGTAGTGTGTGTGTGTGTGTGTTAGTAAGGGGCTTTACATGTGCTTTGAGAGAAGAATCAAAGTGAAGAAAGTCAGGCCGTTTTGCTTCAGTCCTCATAAGTTCCAAAAGCAGAACTCTGAGGCCTTGTTAGGGAGATTCTGGAACGCAGCCCATTTTTACAGAGTGGATTTCATAAGCGCCAAGAGGAAGTAAAGCTCTTTCCTCAAAACCCCCACCACACCCTCACACTCGAAACACAGCGGCACTGCGCTCACACACACGACAAATATTACTGTCTGAAAAGAAAGAGTAAGACACTAGGGATGCACGACATGGGAGTTATCAGATGATGACGATATCTGATATTTTTCATGCTTTTTAAGAGTCACGCACATAAAGACAAGATATTTTGTTCACCAAAGGTCCGCTCAGAACTTTGGCACAAAAATAACACAGTTATGACATTTCTAACACAGCACCAAGTCAAGCGTGCAAAGCAGAGTGGAGCGAGGAGTATTTGTGTAGTGCACAACATTTTAAGAAAAAGTCACTTTCCCTATGTAGTCAATTAGGCGCACACTGACTCTCCATGTGCACTACCTAGTGTGTAGAGAGTCAGCCCAGCTATCTCCTGAGATGTATACTACCACATAGAGAAGCATGATAAGAGCACCTTACCTGGCAATTATACTATTAAGGCGGTAGTACACTGTCGACACGGCCCATGTGAGCTCACATTCACAGTGAACAAAACAGTTTAGTGGTTAAACATGTTTCACGTAGAGTTGAGCGAAGACCAGATTTCGTCATGAAACATTCTAGGGCGCAGTTTCAGAATTTTGGCACAAAGATAACACCATGCATGTTTAGACAAAGAGAATTTCCTACGTACAATAAATGTGTCATCGAATATCGGATGGAAATATCGGGTAAATCTACGCATTGGCCTGATAATGAGGACTTTCAAAAAAAGCAATTATCAGTCGATTCTGATACGATTCCGATATCATTGTGCAACCCTATTAGAAATGTTAACAGGAATTAAATTAAAGTGAGATTTATTTATCATAGTGAATACCAAACGTGATATGATTTGATCCATCCACATGAAGGAAAGAGGATCAGATTTGTATTCAGTTCATGAGTACTTTCAGTGGTACCACCGTTTGGGGACAGTTAGTGGTGTAACGGTAGGGTGTTCACCGTGATCAGAAGATCGGTGTCTTAATCCAGGGCCGTATAAAGTTACCACCGAGGTACCTATGAGCAAGGTATCATTCCCCAAGCACTGCCTCGGCACTTGTTAGCTGCCCACTGCTCCTTCACCAAATGGTGAGGTCAAGATTTTGCTTGTAGCAATTTTCTGTGTACAAAGGTGGTGTGTTCACAACGACAAATAATCACTCACTTTCACTTTCACTTAGGACTTGAACCAGTGACCACATGTGACCTCTGCATTTGACCCATCCGTGAAGGAGCAGTGGGCAGCCAACAAGGGCAGCGCCAGGAGAAGAGTGCTTGGGGATTAGGGCTGTGCAAAAAAATAAAACGATGCAACAATATACGCGATATTTGCTTTCATAATATATCATATCGCATTTCTTTTAGCTCCAAAAGTTGATATTTCTGAGGGGAGAATCATGCACCACAAGCAGCTTCAGATAACTGACCGGACACTTCAGTGTGTTAAAATGCAAAGACAACAAAGTTAAAATTCAGTTCTGAGTCATGCTGTTTTGGCTGAATTATTAATGTAATGTGATTCACAACACCACCCAGACGCATACAGCAACGCAGCATTTCAGTTTGTTTTTACATTTTCAGAACTGTAGAATATTACAATACGTATAGTATCACATTATATTGGGGGGTGCTAATACCCACCCCTATTGGGGATAGTACCTTTACCGGTCCTGGATTCAAGCCTTAATGGAATGTCAGGAACAAATGACTTTTTAAGGAGGATTGGTGAATTAAGATCCACTGTCTTTGAGAAAAATGACAAAATGTGATCATGGCAACCACATGGTTTATTTTGGAACTTTCTCTGGAATGTACTTTTTAATCATATTTAACAGATTGTTGACTTTTTAAACTCTAAACTTGGACTGAGCCAAAGTCTGACTGTATTCTGTGGACGAAGTGTGCTAAACTCAGGAAGGTCGCAAATCTCTGAGCAGGAGCACACATCTGGCACTGCACGCCCAAATTCCTCCTCACAGGCAGCTATTTCCTTAATAAAGGCACCGAACCCACAAAGAAAACAGCTGTGTGCAGAGACTGTCCTCAAGCCACACCAATCAGATAAACCAAGCAGGCCTCATTCACCAGCCACACCAAGATCCTGATATTCACCAACGTCTTCCTGAAATCACTCCATTTACACATTTGAAAACATTACTACAGCAAACTAATCTGGAAGGCAAACTGCAACCTGACAACAAAACAGAACGATATTTCATTAGCGCAGCTGCATTCATTGTAAACTAGGAGTTCTTTCAGGTTAAGAGCTGCTGTCTCAGACACCTTTACACCCCTGTCTAAAGAAAGACCAACAAAGGAGGAACACTAGGGAACACATTTACAGATGATCTTCACTAATTTTCACTTTTCAGCAGGAAAACCATACAGTCAAATGAGTAAATCACACTTATGTAAAACGTGTAGTAAAAATATCATCCGATGCTCACTGCCATGTTCATGAGATATAACTGCAGGAGAAACAGGAACAGAAAGTGACGGGGGAAAAGGGGCAGATTTTCATTTCCCTAACGGCTAGAATTACTGTCTATAAACACATGCATACTCTGACCGACATACAGTTGTATCACTGCTCGATTTTAATAAGAAACTGTCAGATTTATACAGTCAATGAACACTAAACAAATTCAAATCTTATCAGCCCACATCTCTATTTAATAAATCACTGCACATATTGTCTCACATTACTAGTCAAACCTAAAGAAATGACGGGTGACTTCTGCAAAACATTGTCTATGTGTCTGTGTATACAGGTAAAAATCTTCTTATTTGAGCTACTGAAATTGGTCTTGTATGATCAGTTTATTGCAAATACATATATTACACAACCAGCTGTGGGGAAACCTGGTTGGGTATATAGTGAGACTAACATAGTGAAGGGAAACATTTTAGGCGGGAAAAATCTTCTCGTCATGCGCTCACTCCGCTTCAACTCCAGATTAATTCTGACGGAGTAGCAGCAAATACACACCAAGAATAAAATCACACCAGTTAGCATGCGTTTCACACTGCAGCCAACAACATGAGAAAGCTAAAACTCCTGACAGACACCTGACCTCCTCACCGAGGGACTCTTCATGAAGTACAGACACCATGAGAACAGTCAGAGCTGCTGGTGTATAACTATGAACATGTGCTCAATAGTATGCGTGTGTTTCTTGATAGCTTGAACTGAACTTGAAGTTAACCCCACTTGAGACTAAAGGGCAGGAATAGAAGAAGAAGGTGAAACGTCTTGAAGAGCCTTTAAATGGATGTTTAAGTTCTCAGTCGTCCAAGACATAGCAATCTTGAGCTCTTGAGGCATTGCGAGATTAAACCCACTAGAGGTTAAATAACTGGAAATCCCCATCTGACTTAGAAACTTTAGAAGAAGAGCATAAAAGAAGTCCACTCAAGCTCTCAAGACCACCATGTCCTGAAAGTCTAAGTAAGTTCTCAGTTGTGCTGGATAAATCTTGAGAGTTTAAATCAAAGCCAAGTGGACATCTTTTAAACTTCTTTAGGGCATTTCCTCATATGAAAGGATTCTTCAGTTCATGAGGTGAAATAACTGGAAATCTTCCTCAGATTTCTTCAACTGAAGAAGCACTTTGGCTTTGATTAAAGCTCTCAAGATTACGGTCTTGGACGACTCTCTCCTTCTTCAGCTGTAAATAGTTGATGGGAACCTCCAGCTCTTTAATCTCCAGTCGCTTTCAATTCAAGTTCTCAAGACTACATCTGTCCTGAATGTCCAAGTTCTCAGTCGTCCAAGACACAGTTATCTTGAGATCTTGAATGAAAGGTAACTGGAGATTAAGCCCATTAGTGATTCATTAATTAATTGGAAATCCCTATCCGATTTTTAGAACTGACCAAAAAGGACAGCCTAAAAGAAGTCCACTCAAGCTCTCAAGACCACCACGTCCTGGATGAAGTTCTCGTGGGAAAAAAATCTAATCCTGGGAACTTGAAAATTTAGCCAAATTAAGCTTCTTGAAGACATTTCCCCTTTCATCTGAGTCTTATTCAGCACGATGTGAAATAACTGGGAACCCCCATCAGATTTTTACAACAGAAGGAGTATTTCTGCCAAGAAGTGAAACGTCTTCAAGAACCTAAAAGATGTCCAGTTGGTGTCGATTCAAGCTCTCAAGACCACCATGTCCTGGACTACTGAGACCCTACACACACGCGAGTGTGAGTTTGTGTGTAGGTGAGTGTGAGTTTGTGTGTAGGTGAGGAGTTTGTGTGAGTTTGTGTGTAGGTGTGTGTGAGAGTGTGAGTTTGTGTGTAGGTGAGTGTGAGTTTGTGTGTAGGTGTGTGAGTGAGGTGAGTTTGTGTGTAGGTGTGAGAGAGTGAGCTGTGTGTAGGTGTGTGAAGGGCGTGAGTTTGTGTGTGTAGGTGAGTGTGAGTTTGTGTAGGTGAGTGAAATGGTGTAGGTGAGTGTGAGAGAGTGTGAGTTTGTGTGTAGGTGAGTGTGAGTTTGTGTAGGGGTGAGTGTGAGTTTGTGTGTAGGTGAGTGTGAGTTTGTGTGTAGGCATGCAGAGAGAGGCTTGTGTGTAGGTGTATGAGCAGATTGTGTGTAGGTGTGTGAGAGAGTGTGAGTTTGTGTGTAGGTGGAGTGTGAGTTTGTGTGTAGGTGAGTGTGAGTTTGTGTGTAGGTGAGTGTGAGTTTGTGTGTAGGTGAGTGTGAGAGAGTGTGAGTTTGTGTGTAGGTGAGTGTGAGAGAGTGTGAGTTTGTGTGTAGGTGAGTGTGAGTTTGTGTGTGAGTTTGTGTGTAAGTGTGTGAGAGAGTGTGAGTTTGTGTGTAAGTGTGTGAGAGAGTGAGCGCGGATGGGGGACGCACCCTGCCGGACCCGGAGCGGCTCTTAAAGGGCAGCGGCGTCTCTCCCTCCTCGTCGCTGGAGAACACGTCGCCCCGCTGCTTCTGCTTCTGGTTCTGGTTCTGGTTCTGGTTCTGGTTCTGGGAGGTGAGGTTCTTCAGGTACAGCTCCACGTACACGTCCTTCTTGTGCTCTCCGTTGGGCAGCGCTACGTTGTTGGCCAGCAGCGCGCTCTTCAGCTTGTGTTTGGTGAGGACCGACGGGTCTGACAGGAACTCAGCCATATCCAGTGCTGCTCCCGGTGCTGCTGCTGCTCTTGATCCGGCTGCTGCTGCTGCTCCTCCCGCGGCTGCTGCTGTGGAGCTCCGTCACGGCGGTTAGCCACAGAGCGGCTAGTTAGCACTGTTAGCTCTGTTAGCGCCAACTGCCAGCGAGCCCGACTCCTATTGGACAGCGCGGGCAGGACGGAGCGCTCCTATTGGTGGATCATGCCCCTCTGCGAAGATTTACTATTATTATTATTATTATTATTATAGAATTATTATTATTATTTAATTATTATTTTTTTATTATAATTTTTATTAATTTTTATTTATTTTCTACAAAACAGATTGTGCAGCTTGAACCGTAAGTCGCAGAAAGCTGAAAGTTAAGTAGGAATGGTGTTAATTTTTTTATTTTATTTTCTACATCTAGTTTATAGTTGCCTTCATTCTACTCTATACTGACAAAAGTATTGGGACTCTGCCTTTACACACACATGGACTTTAATGAACTCTTCTTCTTTCTCTTCTTAATCCATAGGCTTTAATGTGGAGTTGGCCCTTTGCTGCTATTAACAGCTTCAGCTCCTCTGGGAAGGCTGTCCACAAGGTTTAGGGGCGTGTTTATGGGAAGTTTTGACCATTTTTCCAGAAGAGCATTTGTGAGGTCAGCAGCCGCTGAAGTTAGACGAGAAGGCCTGGCTCCTCAGTGAGTCCAGGACTAGAACTGGCAACCCTCTGATCACAGGGCTGACTTCATAACCGTTACACTACCAACTGCCCCCTAATTAGTTCATATTTGTACATCTTATTACATTTGTTAAAATGTTCTATTTCATGTTTTAGCTTCATCTCTATACCACCTTTTATTATGATTGTTGGATACCAGTAGCTATTATGGGACATGACTTTCTGTGAGTTTAAAAAAGTTGGTTTCTAAAAATGCTCTTTTAATACACTTATTCTTAATTAGTCTTTAAAATCTCATTAAACATTTTTGTCTTCTTCTGAGTGCCACCTCCTACCAGTTATTACCTTATATTCTTTATTTCTTTTCCTTTTTGTCTCTCATGCTTTAACTTTTCAGCTCACTGAAGATATTGCTATTGCATTTCTCAACTGCTCAAATGCAACCATCTTTTTTCAGGTCAAAAGATATTAATCTCCTGTTTTGGCCACATGGAGGTTTTTAACATAAATTCAGCAGCTCATAGTTTAATAGCCTGCTCTACAATAATCGGAAACATCTAGAAACAGAAACATCACAATCAAGCCTTTTCATCTAGAAAAATGTGTCTTTTAAATCAAATACGACTACAATTAAAGTTGCAGATGAACCTCATCCATACAGGTGCGGGTAGAGATGAGGCTTCCACCTGCTGGTTAAATTTGGAATACACAATGGGCTGGTTTCTTGCTCTTGGATTGAGCCTAGTCTTGGACTAAATTGTAATAGCAATGGAGATTTACCATTCCAACTCGAAGTTAGTCTAGGACTAGTCTTAATCCACGACTGGGAAATTGGCCCAATACATTTAGGAGTGGAGATTAAATCTCTCTAAACCCATAATATAACAAGGCAAAAATGTAAATAGGCGTTCTAGAGGTAGTAAACTCACCTACATACCAGGAGATCATAGGTTCAACTCCAACTCTACCACCACTGAGCCTTTAACACCAAAATGCGCCACATTTAGGATATAGGGGCGGTTTCCCAGACAGGGATTAAGACTAGTTGTGAACTATATTTCTTTTTCAATGGAAAAATCTCCATTCAAAACACTCTGTAATCCAGGACTAGTCTTAATCTCTTTCTGGGAAACCGCCCCATAGAGTTCTAAATGAGAGTCTGATGAATGTTGTATAAATATAAATGCTGAACATGCCTCAACTATTAATTCATGTTTGAAATAAGAGAATGCAACACCATGTCACCAACATTTTATTGACTGAATGATCCAACTGCCAGGTTGCAAACAATAGACAAACAATAGTTAAGAACTTAAGTCACTTTTAAGCTTCATATGCAGCTCATAACGCCCGAGCGTAGAGTTTACTCCGGGATACGTATGCTATTACACCACAAGATAGCACTGCACTTAGTAATACATGGATAGCATTTGACTTTTACTAGAATCCCTCAGGATCACTTCCACCTGAGATACCATCAAACTCAACAACACTGTGTATTCCCTTTAATCAAACAAACCTCTTTGTTGTTTAAAAGCACAATTACCAGTCAGAGAAATGAAAAAACGAAAGGAAAAGCAGGTGAAGTGATCACAGTGCTGTGGAAACAGACGCAGGAGGAGCTGAATGAAGGACGTCGGACAGCATCAGAGAGAGAGTAAGCAGCTGGGAGTGTGAACGCTGAGCTCCTCCAGCTCTACTACTGCTCCCCCGGTGCGTGTTGGGCTTCTGGCTCCCTCCGCCGTGTTGAGATCAGCCTTCCGGCCTGTTTCGGGTGATGGAAGTGGGGTGGCACAGCACTCTGCAGGGCGCGGGCTCGCTGCCCCGCCCCGGCCCCTCACCCTCCTCACCCCTCCTCTCCCCTCCTCTCCTCCCTTCACACCTCCCTCCCCACTCATCCGTCCATCCCCATGTCCGTCTCATGCCTTGATCTCGGCCGGAGGGCAGTACAGCGCGTCCGAGTTCTCGGAGGACAGCTCTTCTGTTGTGGGACAAGACAGATAGGGTTAGAGCAGAAACTACTGTGAGTGCAGTACAGATTGAGGTGCGCTAGCTATCAGAATATATTGAGCCAGTCTTGCATTGGTGAGGTGAACCCTGTGCAATATCTTGCACTGTATAAGTCTGTGTCTCACACATATAGAGGAAGCATGGACTAGTCTAAGCATACCTTCACATTGTTTGTATGAAATAGTAGTATTGAGATCCAATTCACTCTGCACTTTAAAGTAATTATACACAAGAAAGACTCAAACAGTTTCTGTCCGTGGGCCATACGGACATTAACTACTACAGAGCAGCAACATACGTGTATATTTTTATGTCATTGCTATTTCCTGGAAAGAGTTATACGTAGGAGCTGTAGGATTATTATACAGGTTGTAACAATCCTACAGCTACCAAGAATGCCAGCAGTAATCCTTGTTTTAACAAACTCACCAGGAAGGACACACTTCCACAGGCCGTACGTTTTGCCCACGGCGGTCTGCCAGAGCCGCAGAGTTCCGTCCTCTGAGCCGCTGGCGTACAGTTCTCCATCGGGGCTGAAGCGCACACAGTGCACCGGCCCAAAGTGACCCTTATAGGACTCTGTGGAAGCAGAAGATATTCTTTATAATCTTTAAATGCTTCATGCACATTTTATTCACGCCTCAGAGCAGTCACGCACAACCAGCCCGAGATGGGTCGAGTTACTGCATTTTACTATCGCAGACACTGATTTATCCCTGAATAATCACCAAACTGTGGCTATGTTCATCTAAAATGGCATATGTGACCCTCCACGGCAAAACCAGTCACTTGTCGCAAATTTTAAAAAATGAGTTATGTTTGAATGTATGTATGTCATGAAAGGTTATAAATCAATCTTCAAAACGATACCTATATGGAATGAATGGGACGACATATGACTGAGATATCAACATTCAAAGGAGTCGGGTTTCTCCTGTCACGCCAAGTGAGAAACTGAGAAATCTGCCTTTGAAGTTGGCTATCGCCGTAGCACTCACAGACGCTTGGTGCGGTCGCGGCTACGTTTGCATTTACGGTAGCCTACGCTGCATTCACAGCCACACGGATAGCCTACCTGCGTTAGGTTAACTGAACTCGGGAGACGGAGATGGATTCAGGAGAAATATCTTCACGCTAGTCAACCAGTGGATTTACCGTAAATATTGAAGTAGAGCGGTCAAAACACAAACTTTTAACATTCTGCTGGAATTGAATTCCTCACCTCAAGAAAGTCACGTTTTTAGGATGGAAAGGGTACGTTTTTCAGCCACATTTATTCACAACAGTACAGTATAGACCTTCCACTGTTTCAAAACACTAAAAACATAAAATCCAACATTTTACCCCACGCAACATAAACGCTCGTTTTTCTCGGAAACCTCCGTTGCGACAAGCGACTGGTTTTGCCGTGGAGGGTCACATATTTGCATTGCCAGTCTGCACCATTATCAAATTGTAATGGCCACATCAGTCATTTTGCACACCTGTTTATTTTTATGCAAACTCAGATGGACAGGTAATATGAGTGTCTCAGTGTGGTGACGTGAATAAGTGTGACGTTATACCTACATGAAGGAGGAGAAAAGCTGAAGTCTTACAACCGAGTTTTACTCAACTATCATTAACGCTAAAAATGCCTTTAATTAGACGCCAAGCAACAAGTGACACTGTATGTACACACCAGGGGGCGCTACTTACTGAGCAGAGTGTCTATCATGCTCCCATATACACAAGAATACATCATGCAAATCTAGAGCAAGCATGAAAGGATGAAGTCTGGTGAGCAGATGAAAGAAGGGTTGTTACATGTTCTAGCAAAATTAATAATTACTAGGGATGCACAATGGTATCAGAATCATATCAGAATTGGCAGATAATGGCTTTTTGTCCAATGTTTCTGAGTGTATAAAGGCATGAACTCAGTAGTGGCTAGACAATTAAATGCTGAACCTGCATCTCTCAATCTCTCAAGAGAACTGCTGCAGAGAAAATTCATGTACCAGCAAGAAATAATGTTTTGTTGTCTATAAAGAGGTATTGTCCCAATGCCAGATCAATGGGGAGAGTTAATATCAGGAAGGGCTTTTGGGGTAAAACCTTTGCCACATCAAACTGCAGACAATAATGACCTGCTGTGGTGACCCCTAACGAGAGCAGCCAAAAGAAGATTTGTGCTGATTAAAGTTCTCACCCATCTCCTCCTTGGTGCCGTAGTCGTATTTGTAGAGCTTGAAGTCGTCTCCTCCTGCCACGAAGAAGTCTTTATCTGGATGCAGTGAGGCAGAGTGAATGGAGGCTGGAGCGTCCACCGTCTTGATCAGGTCCAACCTACACACAGGACACAAGCAGGTACAAACGTTAAATCCTTTCCTAAGAAAGTTAAGACATTTAAATTGAACTCAAAAATACTCAATAAGCTAAAGGCTTACACAGCAATAAAATGTGTGTAGAAGTGTTGTTCAGCGTTTGTAGATTCTGTTCTTACCCAAGAACAAAACACTGATGAACGCCAGAATCTTTGAGAAACCGCATGAGTGGGATTTAAGAAGAAATTTCGGAACCCTCTGGATCACTTTCCCAGACAACGATTAAGACTAAGCCTAGACTAGCTTTAAGTTTGAATGGTGAATCTTCATTGTATCTGCAGTTTAGTCCAAGACTAGGCTTAATCCATATTCAGGAAACCAGCCCTCTGTGTCCTTGTATTGATATGTGGCTGGGCTGACAAACATTTCAGATCAGGGATGGACAACTCATTTCCCCAAGGGGCCACATGACGAATCTGAATTGACGCGGAAGGCCGGACCAATAGACTCTAATCTGCTCTGCTCGACTGAACTTCATTTAAAAATGGTCAATTGTCTAGCTTTGATCAGCTCCTACTGTTATTACCAGATGTGACGGTTAAACTAGAAATGTGCAGAGGGCATATTATATCTTTATGTAATTGATTTTTGACAGTACATTCTTTTAACAGCAATGTTGAAATATGTATGTTTTTGCATTTTTTCACCTTCAAAATAAAAGCACTGCAGTTGTGTGGTGTGCACAAAATACACTACTTGTGGTTCATTTTTATGTTTCATTTATAATTTTACGCTGTCCTCAGGCGGTTGTGGTCCTCGGGCCGGGCAATGCCCAGCTCTGTTTTGGATCGTCTTGAGATAAGATTAACCTTCTTACAATTGTTATTCTGCTGTGAAAATTCTAACACGCAGGATAATCAGCCCCATTCTATCTATTCTATTCTAAGAATGATTGAAAACTTATTTCACTTAACCGAGCCCAAACAGCAATCATGATCAAGACTCGTCACTAAACAGACCTGCAGGTTGTTTGTTACAGTGGGAGTCAGCTGTTAATCCCGCTCTCAAAGCTGGGCAGGGACTGTTTTAATTTGACTCTGTCCTACTTATTTTTGTCAAGCCTTTGTTTATACAGCCTTATAGAAAAGCACAGCGACAGCACCTACAGCAGCAGCAGCCAGTATTGACACAACAAGATATGGCCTGCAGCATCATTTTAGAGATGGCTACACTCTGGTCACTCCATACATCACTCTGCACGTAGGTTTGTTTTCATGCAAATCCAGGCTGACCAGTAGACTGCATCTCTACAAACACGCACCAGCAGATTCAGCATGTTCAAATGTCTGGTCGAGCGCATGATTAATTTAGTAAAAAATGTTGCTTTTCATATTTAATATTGTCCATAAATATGATATAACAATGATAGTTCTTGTCTTGTGAAACAGTACAGCGTTATTTTTGAATGTGCAGTTAAACCTTCACCAGCAAAATCTGGCATCTGTACTCGCTCAACTCGGACTGCAGTCGTGGAGTGGAAATCATATCGTAGCAGACTGTGATATCGGCAGGAGTCGAGTTGTCGTCTGCTGAACTGATATAATACTGATTAATGATGAAACCTGTGATTTTCAGCCATAAAACGTACGTGTGAGCTTTGTAGAAAGCGATGGTCCGTCCGTAGGTGATGACAAGGATCTCGCCGTCGGGAATGTACTCCATGCTGCTGACGGAGGCTTCAAACGACAGAGTCTTCACCGCCTCTTTTGTGTTTCTGTCCCAGAGGCTACAGAGCACAGAGAAATGCTGTTTTTGCTGTGAAGTAAACTTACTACAGCGCCTTGGCCCAAAGTCAACATTCAAACACCTCAAAGACCTCCAACTCCTCTGAATACATACAATATAAATAATAATGTGTGGAGCAAAGAGGCGAGCAAGGTCAAGAATAAAGGTGTTCTTAATGGAAACATTTTACTGGACATGGACCACCATGATATTAACAAACACATGATATTATTAAAGATCAGGTTAACTTCACCAGACTGTACACAGGTCATACTGAACACATTTAGTCAGAGACAGACTGGTCAGCAAACGCACAAGAAAAATACAAATGTGCATTACAAAATAAACAGTGACCCACGTTAAATGATTTCGGTGCATGACTTGTACGAGCGGCAAACCTCAAGCCAGAAGCAGTGGACAGACTTGTGGTTCTCATAAGAAAAAGCAGCCTACGAGTCATTAAAAGCTGCTTATGTTGGATTTATTTTGAAAATGTTTTGTTTAAAAAAGTCTTGTAAAAGGTTGATATTGACATTTTCCCCCCACGGTTTGGCTACTGAATGAATAAATGATTTTTATCTTGGCTTAGCATGTTATAAATCCATGTGAACTATTAAAAGCAGTGAGCATCACTCAGGGACCGTTTCCAGTTCCAAAACTTCAACGCTTTTCAGCCGTTCGGTTACTCTGGTAGTGTAAGAGTTAAGTCTGAACCCCAGTTCAAGTCTGAGGTACTCATGAGCTAGGTACTGTCCCAAGCCCTTAACGCCATCATGCTGCAGGGAGACTGTCCCTGTATTTAGATGAAAGGAAGTTGCTCTGGATAAGAGAGTTTTGCTAAACGTCTAACATCCAATTTCTCACTTATCTGAATAATGTCTTTACTTTTTTTTTTTTTAGCATTTTTAACGAGTGGAATCTGAATGACAGACTTGCTGTAGGTTGGAAACAATGTGGAAGTGGTATTTTCACACCATACTCTCCAGCCCTACCTGAGATATCATCAGGGTATGTGACTCACCGTATGGTCTTGTCCTCAGCAGCAGACAAAATCAGCTGGTCATCATTACACCACAGAGCCTTCTTAATGGCCGAGGTGTGGCCCGAGATCTCCTGAGGCTCTACAACAGAAATCCAGGACAGTTTTCATCAGTAACAAGGCCTCTGGCAGCGTTGAAAATAGATCTGTGCATTGAGTTGTGGGTGGGGTGCGTGTCTCCATCTAGTTTCTCTCCCAAAAGCCCGGTTCCCACACCTGCGTCAGGCTTGCTGAGGTCATAGATGCGCAGCACTTTGTCATTCCCTGCTGTCAGAAGGCAGTTGCTATCCTAAAGGTACAAACACAGACACAGGTTGGAACTAAAGGAGCTGGTTTTATCACATACTCACTTAAGCAAGAAAGGTCTGAGTGCATGCTTATAGAAATGATTTATTTAGCAGAAATGTGTAAAATGAACACTGGGCCTCATTTGCCAAACCCAAAATGTTTCTCACAAACAGACAGTACAATTTGTGTAAGACTGCTCTTCACCGTTTGTAGATTCTGCTCTTAACAAAGAACAAACCTCAAGAAAACATTAGTGAATGTGGGAATCTGGGTATTAACGTTGGGGAGTTGGACAGAGTAATGGTAAGGGAGTTGGCCCTGATCAGAGGGTCACTGGTCCCAGACCAGTAAAGGCACCACTGAGGTGTTCATGACCAAGGTACCGTCCCCAAGCACTGCTGTCCGAGTTCTGCACATCAGCTCCTTCATTGGTGGGTTAAAAATGCAGAGCTCACATTTCGCTGTGGTGCACTGTGCGACGTGTTGTGTTCACAATCACAAATACTCACTCTCTTAAATTAAAAGAATCTTTCTGGTTTAAAGAACCACATTTCTTCTTAAGGTGGTGAACAAAGACCACTGACCGTTTATCTATTTAAACTATGCATCAGACAAAAAAAGGCTACACTTTAGACCAGTACTATGTTTACTGAACTGAATCAGGCGCGTTGAGATCACGGCAAACATAAAGCTTAATGCCGAGCTACAGAGTTGAGTACTTCCAACCCTGGAGTTCTATTATTCCAACAAGTACAGACAGTGTTTATTTGGAACATTCATGTGTACCTGGGTGAAGTTAACACATTTAACAATGTGCTTGTGAGCCAGTGTGAGGACCTCATCTCCAGTGACTGCATCCCAAACCTTTCTGTAAGGAACAAAACAAAGTCCACCAAATTAGAATTCTACATGATCTTACTCTGTATGAAAATGCAAAGCTCAGCTGAAACGTTTACCCACAAATAACATCACAAACTGATTATGTACTGATTTGACTCAAGATTACCAAGTAAAGCACCACATCAACCGCACATAAAAGCTACACTCACGCTGAGAAATCAGCAGCAGCGGTGGCTGCCTTAGTGGCCTCTTTATTCAAGGTGGCCCCCCAAACGGCACCTTTGTGACCCAGGAACGTCCCGATCCAGTCCCCTGTGTCTCCCTGGCGCAACATCGGTTTGCCATCTGCAGCGAGCACAAACACAGCAGCAGGATTAATGTGGCTTACATACAACAAACGCTTGTGAGTGGAGTTTATTCCATGTTGAATTATTCCTTGGGGATGAAATGCATCAGTGCGTTGTAGCTGGTAGCGTAACTGCAACCCCGTGGCCGCTTTAAATCCCAGACGATTAAAGGTACCACTGAGGTACTCATGAGCAAGGTAGCATCCCCGCGCTACTGGCCACGTCAGCCGCACACTGCTCCTTCACAGATGGGTGACATGCACAGTTCACATTTTGTTGTTACGCTGCGGTGTGTAATCACTCATTTGAATTCATTCACACAGGAAGGTGCAAAGACAGAGTAGTTGGGCTAAGGGAGGGACTTGGCATCGGGCCTAAGTTTGTTATCTGGTGTCCAGACTCACCTTTACAAGCACTGATGAGAAAGTAGCCATAAGGGGTGATGCCGCTGAAGGCCAGGTCCACAACGGGCCGGGTGTGGCCGGAGCAGGTGAGCGGGGTCTGCCTCATGGCCATCCTCAACTGCCAAACCTGAGGCCAAGGTAGAAACAACAAAAGAGTGAAAAGTTAGTGATTACTTGTCATGGTGAGCACAGCACACAGTGTACTACAAACAAATGTGACCTTGTTGTGTGAGAGAAAGCAGAGAGCCGCTGGTCACTCCCTAACAAGCCTGGACAGACTGGAGAGGGGATTTGTTCTAACTTGGTGTGTGGGCAGTTTAAACTACACGGTTATGTGAGTAAATTACTACTCCATGGTCAGCTCAAAATCACACATTTAGCTACACTAATAACTACTGGGGCAGCGGTAGTGAAGCGGTCAGGGAGGTACTCATGAGCAAGGTACCGTCCCCAAGCACTACTCCATGGGTGTTGCCCATCAGCTGTCCACTGTTCCTTTACGGATGGGTCCAATGCAGAGCTCAAATTTGGTTGTGGTGTGCCGTGTTCACATAGACATATATTCACACTCCTTTAAAAAAAAAACCTTCCAGTTCCAGCCCTGGCATTGAAAAATATTTGAGAAATATGTAAGTGGAATACATGTGTCAACATTATTTTTGCTCTCATGACCTCGAGATCACAATCTCATCAATGCTATGGGCTTGCTGACCAATGAATCAAGGTAAAATAACACCCATATAAACTACAACTTGATCAAAACTCAGTCATGGCTCAAAACACTGAGGGCCAATTTCACAGTTGCGGATTAAGAGTCCTAGACTAACTTTGAGTTTGAATGGTAAATCTCAATTGGTACTGCGACTTTATCCAAGACTAGGCTTAATCCACGTTGAAGAAAGCAGCCCCTAGGGTCTTGTTCCCTTACAAAACGTAATTATATGTGCCGACCAGTGACCCGACTGCACGAACTAATATGGACTAGTGGTGTAACAAGAGGTTGTTTAATATCATTTCAAGACCAACAATAGGGCCCTATGAGATCCGTTTTGTTTTTTCCTAAATTCCGTTTTTATTCTTCTGAATTCCGTGTTTTACATTATAATCATATTTATTCACCTAAAAAGTGTCTAATTATGGAGTGGATGGGAAAAAAGGACAATGCAATAGAAAAAAAATTCACATTAAATGACTGTTATTCAACTTCAACAAAGTGCTGGGGTTCAGTAGAACATTTTCTGCTTTGGTAAAACATTTACCTGTAAACAACAAAAAAACATTCATTTTTTCATGCAAAACGAAACGTTTCTGATGTGAGTTTTTGACTGTAAGTGGTCGTCACATGTGTTCTTGCGGGTGCAGTCTATCATGTGCTGACAAAACTTACAAACGATTCCTAAAAATCGTTTAGTTATTGTTCTGCTCTAAACTTATTGTTGAATTCCGCGGTTCCGTCCGCGTTTTCACAGAAATCACAGGGCCCTACAACAAGCCCAGAGCACTGATCCAAAATAAGAACATTATTCAAACATCACACATTTGATAAGGCGCCTTTAGATTGAGCAGGTCTACCTTTAGTAAAAGAGAACTGCAAGTTTCATATAAATGTCTCTTTGAGGCTAAAAAAAAAGATTTGATACGGATGAAAGTTACTGTACAATATTGTCAAATTAAAATCCTGAATCGAATCTAATCGAAATCGTACCGTAGCAGATGATAGCGGGTGATATCGACAGAGGTCGAATTGTTGCCTATTGAATCGACATCATATTGAATCGTGATCAAACTTATGATTACCGTCAGTAGCACCGACTCTCTCAACAAAAATATCTTAAACAAAGCCTTACAAGTGTCAAAACTAAAACAGCAGTTGAGCAACACGTTTAAAAATGAACAGAATCGGGCAGTTAGCCTCTTAGCTTCCAACACAGGATACTGGGAGAAGAAATGGCTGCGTCACAAACCGCCCACGCCACCTAGCGAGTACGCCAAAACCCCCTGGGAATAAAAGCTACGAAGGTACTGTAGTACGCTAGTATGCGGTTTGTGACGCGGGCCTACTTAGCAACGTCGGCTAACTAGTTTTCACACTAATAACCAGCACCTTGAAGCAGAGATTGAAAGGCGAAGGTGATTCTTCTCGTCCCGCGATGAGAGCAGAAGTGGAGCGCAGGAGGACAGACAGCTCTCTGGATGTTTTCTCTCCCGGTGCAGCCTCTGAAGCGAGCTGGCAAAGAGCTCCGCGCCCGACCCAAGTGCTGCGCCCCCGGCTACAGCTCCGTGCGGAAAGGCCCGAGCGCCGCGCTAGCGCACATAACGCAGGCGGACAGGAAGCGGCGTGCGGGCTGCGTCCCAAACCGCATACTAACAACTGTCTGATGTCAACGACATCCCGTAACGCGTGCCTGAGGAGAGTGTAGCAGGCGAGAGTTCGTGTTTTTGGACGTGGCCGGAGTTCCCAGTAAATGTGTCCGAGTAAAGAACAAGCTGCTGGAAGGAACCTAAAATGCTACACGTGTTTAAGAATAAAACGTCTTAAACGGGGATTACAAAATTATCAAATAAATCACACACAGTATTTTTTTTCTAAGAGTGTCAAAATTAAGTAGACAAATACATCAATACTTACTCAATTAAATGTGTCATGAATTATTGAAAATGGTAAATAAAAGCATTATTAATTCATTAAACGTTTCATATATAATCATTTCATCAATTATTGTATATGAATATATATATATTTACATCATATCGTCAATGAATTCGTTTTAAAGTCAGTCTGACCAATCAAAACCAGCAGGCGGAATTACACTGATCTGCTATTGGCTGAACTGGCATTTTTGTAAAGACACAGCCAATCGTCTGGAGTTGATCAGCGTTGTCCTGCACACTGGCTTTGATTGGTCAGACGGACAGATCAAATTAATTCATGATGTGCTGGAAGTGCCCCACCAAAGAAAGTGAAATTATAAATATATGACACATTTAATTAATTATTTACATATTTATCTAATTCATTTTGGCACTGTTATCCCTCATTGGGTTTTAAGCAGAAAATCGGAAATATATCCTGCAAATATATTGTGCACACACATTGTAAATACATTGTCCATCCGTGAAGGAGCAGTGGGCAGTTGACATGGGCAGTGCCTGAGGAGCAGTGCTTGGGGAAGGTACCTTGCTAACTATGTATGTGACCTCAGTCTGATATAATGTTCTGGCTCCATATGATTATGGCTGAAGATCAACACACACAGAAACGGTATATCTGATCTGAAACAGTGTCCTGCTGCTTGGGTCGCGCTCTGAGGAGCCTTAATGTCTTGCACACAGTTGCGCAGCGGGCGAAGTGCTATGTCAGATTACTTTCCACAGCATCAGAGTAAATCCACCATCTCAAAAGGACATTTATAGCAGAATCATCAGAGACTTGTCTCACCCTGTCTGAGCTGCTGAAATTATGTAAACGCTTCAGTAGTATCATGGCCAAAACAGAGAGACCCAGGAGGAGTTTCTATTCTCAGGACATACGACTTCTTAACCAGGACACACGCCACAACTTTTAACTTATTCACGCTTACTGTCATTATTATGCATGCTTTTGGTCTTGCTCAGGGACCCAATGAATGGTAGTGCTGGAGGTAGGATTCAAACCCATGACCTCTTCCAGAGGCGAGTGCCCTAACCACAAGCCCACCACCACCCTTACCATGTATAATTATCATATAATATGCACAATGTACAGTTATTAACATTTACAATCTCAATGTCTGTTTTTCAGGAATGTCCAATGTCCAATCTGTCCAATCTCAATGTCCATTATTTTTCTAGCTTTTCTTAATTTATTAATTAACTTAATTAACAGTTTTATGAAGAAATCACACATTTCACTACATGTGAAAATGAGCAATTATTTATCACTGTGACACACTGTTCTTTGTTTGTTTGCACTGGAAATAACCTGGAGCCACGTCGTCTCGTCTCTCTATGTATCTGTACAGTATATAGCAGAGATGACAATAAAGTTGACTTTGACTTTGACACAGCACAGCACACCACAACATGTGCCTTGGGAAGGTACCTTGCTCACGAGTACCTCAGTGGTACTGGCAACCTTTCGATCATGGAGTCTTTATGCTACCAACTGGCCCATGTACTTGTTTTACTGTGTATGTGGGGTGTAACTGAAGAATAAATAATTTTGAGAAAAAATATATAGAAATAAAACTTTTAGAGGAAGTGACTTACTGAAGGTCCCTCTCTGTCTCTTTGTCGGTCACTAGTTACCTTTAACCTTACAGAATTCATTAATTTACATATTATTGGATTCAGAATGGGTTTAAAACATTGTCCGTTTTTGAAAATAGCAACGCTATTATTTATGTAAAACAGTTATGATGTTTGATATGGTGTTATGTATGGTGAAGTAAAGGGGGAACTTTTAAAGCCCCACCACGTTCAAAAGCACACCTACCCACTTGTGATGGCCAATATTTGGGCAATAAAATTGTCAACTAAAATAATTTGTTGCAATTTTAATCCTGGATGAAAAACTGATCAGCATTTGGGCACTGCCAGCGTTATGGGCGAATCTTCAGCTCCCTTTTTGACTAAATGTAAACGTGCGTGGCGTGGCGTGGCGTGTTGCGTAACCGCGCCGTGGACGTGACGCGTCTCCCCACACGTGAGCTCTTTCTCGCTCTCTGATTGGCTGCGTGAGTCTGGTGAGATTTGTGGGGCAGAAATGACCACCCATATATATAAAACCAAAACCACAACACTGCGACGTGCCATTTAGAAATAAAACAATAAAAAAGCACATGGGGAAGCATAAACAGTACACATAAACATGCAGACGGAATTTATTGTAAAAATTATTTAAAATATTTATTGAAAATATTAAAAATCATTTTAATGTTGTTTTTATTCTTTACCCATACGTGCAAATTCATCTGTAGTAACCCTACTTTTATATCCATTAGGAAGAAACTTGACATATCATCACTGTAAAAAAGGTAATGCAAACCTTATTGCTCTGTAGAGAATTTAGGATATTTGTGTAAAACACATTTTATTTTTACAGCATTTAGCAGATCAAAGTCAAAGTAAACTTTATTATCATCTCAGCTATATACAAGTATACAGTGAGACGTAGCTCCAGTTTCTACAGAGCACAAAGAAGGCACATAGAATAAGTATATATAAAAAAATATGTATAAAATGTAAACTCCAAACTGGAGGTAGAAAAAGAAAATGTGCAATTTAGTTATATACAGTGTTCAATAATATGTGCAGATATTGTAACAGCAGTCAAGTGGGGAAAAGCTCCAATTACAATAGTGAAATGCTTTTCTGCATGAAATGTGCATAAGATCAGCAGGAGTTAGCAACAAAGGCACAAAGGGCAGTCTATGGACAAGCAAGTAGCAGTTCAGTTAAACAACAGAGGTATCTAATTTACCACATCTCTTAATATGATACCTTAACATATCATAACATAACACATATGAGGTGTTGGTGGTCTAGTGGTTAGGATACTCGCCTCCGGACCAAGTGGTTGTGGGTTCAAATTCTACCTCCGGCACCACCACTACTGAGTAGAACCTTAAACCCAAAATTGCTCTTAGGGAAACAGTTGCTGAAATTAGAACATGGAAGTTGCTCTGGACAGAAGTGTCTGCCAAATGGTATAATTATTAATATATTACAGTATATTTTTATATGTATTACACTTGTTTTGTCTCATTCTCTTGCACTTTTCTTAATTTAATTGTCTTTCTGTCTCGTTTTTGTTTTCTCCTTTGTACTTTCTTTAATACGTTCCAATAAGTGGAACATAGCAGTAGCTGTTTTTGCACATCCTGCCACATTTGTGCATATTGTACAGCTGGTTATTAATTTTCCGTCTATCACACATCCTCTACTTCCGGCAAATCGGTGTCGTGACTTGTCTCTCACTGTGTGACCTATTTCAAATCCTGCCACTTACTGTATGAGTTGCACTCTGTTTAAACCTCACTATTTTTTATACACGTCTATTATTTAAACACATGTCCATTTGTACATTGCTAGATATTCCCCAGTTCCTATTTATTTAACGTTACTCGCGTGTAAGAAATGTTAACTCTTTTTAGATCTTAACTTGGTCTTAACACCAACCACTAACCGGAAGTGCTTTATATGAGACGAGGGAGTTAATAACGAACGGATTCTGATTCTGATCATGATATATTTTTCTCGCTATAAGAGAGAAAATGATATGAACTAGAAGACCGACATGCACCGCGCCCGCTGCTGCTCTCGCTCCTCCCCGTGCTGGAGGGCGGGGCCGAGGCGAGGCGAGCCGCTTTAAACGCGCCCCGCTGCTGCGCCACACCGCGCCTCCTCACCGTTCCTCACCGCGCTTACCCACACTCACAGAGACGCGTTTTACCCTCCTCCATCACAATCATCATCATTATCATCATATTTACATCACTATTATCGCCATGGCTAACTACATCCACGTCCCCGAGTGTGCGCCCGCCGTCCCAAAGCTGGACGTGACGGTGGACGAGCAGGACTACCGGCCCGGGGCGCTGAGGCTCATCCGGGAGCTCAGACCGTACTGGAAAGCGGCCGAGGTCAAGATGAAGGTAAAAAAAAACCCCAAAAACAAACTCTATATCTGTATAAATGTGTGTGTATGTGCGTGTGCGATTTTGGGAGCTTGTGACCCGCCCCCGTCCCCGCCGCCGCCGCCGCCCTCCTCACCCCCCGCAACGGTCACTCCTCATACCGCGTTCGGTCCCGTTAACGCCGCAGGCCTCGGAACCTTTACCTGAGTAACGGCGTTATTATATTCATATTCAGCATTTGTGCTTCGAGCTGGGTTTCCCCGGCCGACCGAGCTGTTTATAATTGATGATCGATGTAAGGACTCGTGACGTCGTTCCAGAAACGTCTTTCCCGATACGAGCAGCTCGACGTTTCCTTTCAGCTTCTCCATCAGACGCATTACTTTATTAATATAAAGCAGTTTGGCACTGAAGCAGGTTTATTCTTCATTACGTTTCACTGCGTGTTGTTGTAGAGCTGTGTAATAAAGCCGATTTGAATCACGATTACGGCTACGGCTTCCCACGGTTAGAAAGTGGTGGAGGTCGAGACGAAGGTAAAAGGCTCGTAACACTGTTAAAACCATCTTATTTTAGTGATTTCATGTCTTTAATAACCATCATGTGTTCACTTGTGCTGTGTGACGAGGCAGTATTTTGGTAAAAAGTATGTTACAGACAGCGTTGGGAGTAACCTGTTACAAACACATTTACACAATTGCAATATATTGTAATCTAACCAGTTACTTTGAAATAATAGTATCTAGGAATCTATAATGTGTTACATTTTCGCCCAACACTGGACCATTATGTCATTGTTTATAATAGTAATATTTTTGCACATATTAAGGTCAAGATGAAGGTAAAAGGCTTGTAACACTGTCGCACAGCGCAAGTGAACACATGAACCTTAGCAAAACCTTCTGTTTTTAGTAAATTCATGTGTTCAAGGTTTTAATAACGTTCATATGTTCACTTGTGCTGTTTGAAAAGGCAGTAACGCGGTAAAAAGTATGTTTTTTTGTTGGGAATAACCTGTTACAAAAGTATCACAATTGCAGTGACTTTTTGCGGCAACACAGTAATGTAAGGCATTACTAATATGTTTTCAGTTATATTATAGTCGTTATATATTTCGGTAACACATTACAACACACGTTTAACCTAAAATTTAGTGCTGTTTTGTTTTTATTTAAAAAATCAGCACCACAAGAATTTATTATAATATTGTAATGTAACCAGTTACTTTGAAATAACAGTAACTAGTAATCTGTATGTATTACGTTTCTGCTCGTTATTGTTTATAATTGAATTTTTTGCCCATATTAATGGCTTTAAGTTTACTTAATTTGTATGTTTGCTTACTTTAGTGTAAAATCAAGGTCAAGATGATGGTAAAAGGCATATAATGCTGGCACACTGAGCGAGTGAACACATGAACCTAATTAAAAGCAGAAGGACTGGAAGGCAGTAACAGGGTAAAAAAAGTGTTACAGATTTGGAGAGGAGGTGGAAGGTGACGATCCTGATGTTCTGAATGTTTGTAAATTGTGTATATTAACATTGTTAACAAGTTTCCTTACATCGAAATCAGCTTCCTTTTATGAAAAACTACTATAGAAGTGGACCTGTGCATTTTAACCGTAGGTATGATTATTGCTTTCAGCAGCAACAGAGGTCAAGATGCAGGTAAAAGGATTCCCTGCGGTCACATTTACGTGAATACTCACTCTTTTATATATTCAAGATTTAGCATTTGTTTTTCTGCGAGCTGCACTTCCCCTACTGATCTGTTTATAATTAATCAAGTGAGGTCTCGTGATGTCGCAGATGGTGTTCCTGAAACGGCTTTCCTCATACCAGCATTCACAGTTAAAAAGCCTCATATGCTGTCACACATGAGCATTATTTCAAACATGAAGATGGTAAAATGCCGTACAGATTTGGGGTTATACTATGATATGATTATAATGTTTTATTTTTGGCAAATACTGTATAAAAATTATAAAAACTGTCAAATATAAATATCTGGGTCACTTTTACCTAAAATTCTTGTACAGAATTGGGAGTGAACCAGATTTCCATTGAATTCTTGTTGTAATAGAGCTGTACTATTGACAAACGTCGTGCAATTATTTCCAATTACATCTGGTAATTTTAAACAGTGTCCTTTGCCCGTCTTTAAATGCTGTCACCAAACCCTAGAAATTATGTTCTTGATTGAAATGGGAGAGCAGACACCGTTGGTCAATAAAAGAGAGAGAGAGAGAGGGCGCGACGCAAAAATATATACAAACTTACGAGGGGAGAATGATGGGGAAATGGACAGCTGGGTCTAAATAGAACATGGAATGAGGGACAGGTGACAGTGACAACCATGAACTGATGAACCAAATTGAACACTAAAGAGAAAACAGTCAAAAGTAAACTGCACAACCAATGAAACTACAGAGACAAAACTAAATGAGAGACAACTGATAACAAGTGCTAAACTGAACTAAACGAGGAGAAAGGCAAACTCAGAAATTGATTGTGAAGGTCTTGTGAGGCCCTATGATGCGTGTTTTTAGTTTAGTAGTAGTGCACAAGCACCTTGGATCTACTTCCAGCTTTTATTATTAAAGAAGTCATTTTAAGTTATACACTAGTAATACCCAGTTTATTACCATAAAAGAAATGGAAATTGGTTTCAGAACCAACGCCCCACTGAGTTTCAAATAACCGCTGGAACACAAACCTCCTGGAAAGAAATGACAAACTTTGCTCACATTGTGTTTCATGGAGGAGAATGAGAACATTAAACCTGTCTCTCTGGTTCGGTGTGTCTGCTCTGTAACACTCTTTTTGCATCTCAGGTTTCGCTGTTGTCGTGGGCAGCGTTATGGCAACGGGCGTTTTCCTGCTCCTCATTTAATCGGTCACTTTTTAAGTCCTGTTCGTCAAGTGTAGGAGATTTGCATTGACCTTGTTACATGAAATCCCTCAGATCCGGATGCCCGGAGGGCAGAGAGAGGGAGAGGAAGAGATAGAGAGCGCTCTGTCATGTGAAACACCCACCTGTCTTATTGATACAGGCTGATACTTGTATTTAACAACAGAAACAAACTACGTGAGCTGCGGGCTATTTTACATGGAGAAGAGCAGCCAGAGTCTACACTGTTCACTGGTAATTTAGCCTGATCCGTGGCTGTATAAACTCATAAGGAAGTTTTAGAAGGTAAATTCATTAATGATATTGCATTAGCTGTATTAAATTGCTTATGTTTACCTTCACACGTAGCATTTAGCAGATGCTCTCATCCAGAGAAACTTTGCTTTCCTAATTACAGGGTCAGTCTCCCTGCAGCAACTTGGGGTTAAGGGTCATGCGTAGGGACCCAGTGATGGTAGTGCTGGAGGTAAAATTCGAACCCACGACCTCTTGTCCCAGAAGAGAGTCTCCTAAACACTGGACCATGATCATCTTACAGCTGATATTGAAACTGATTTGAGGTCATATCGCTCAGTTCTTCTCGGTTAGGAACGTTAATGTGGCATTGGTTTGTCTTACTCTAAGAAAACCCGGTTCTTCATTAGTGCTCTGGAGAAGCTTTTTATGCTGTTTTTAAGTAACACCTTATCTCATTTTCGGTGCTTTGAAGAACCCTTTCAACATTTGAGCTTAATGACCACTGACCCTGTGCCTAAGCTACTGATTTACTTGTGGCTGTGTGTAGAAATGACTGTTTTGGTGCCGTTTTTAATTCTAACAGGTGATATCTGCCACTGTCTTTTAGAGAGATCAGTTATTACTGTGCAATTCATACAAAGTAATTGATAACTTGACTCAGTTAAGTTTTACCAAATACTCCATTTGAAGAAACTGAACTGAAATTATTACATATTGCACATACTGAACACAGCTACAAAAATACTATTTACACTAAATACTTCATGATCACTTCATGAGAAATGGTTCAATGTGTAAAAGGGTCTTTGTAGAACCGGTGAAGCATCCCCTACGACATCACTGTGAAGAACTGCTTTTGGTATTTTTGTTTTTAAGGGTGTACAACAGATGTAATCAAACGTAATGCCACATTTAAAAGCCTACATCATAACAGCACATCTCCTGCATCAGCTGAGTCTTGATGAGAGTGTGAGGTTTGGTGTGCGCATTGATCAGACTTACATCCAGAGTGGCTACAGCAACTTGGGTTTAAGGGTTCTGCCGAGGAGTCCAGTGGTGGTGGTGCTAGAGACAGACAAGCGTACTGTATACCAGTAAACAGAGAGATGAGACGACAGATTTTACAGAACAGACACATAGAATATACATATATAAATAAAATATTAACTCTAAATTAGAAGTAGAAATTTTAGTTACAAGTGGCAGGATGTCAGGATATGCACAGTCACGCTTGTGTACACTGCGTATTGCTCCTGTGGTTCTAATCATTTCCATGGCACCCAAGGACACTCTACAAAAACAATAAAATCAGGCACGCAATATCAACAGATAGAAGAGGCTTTTTCACCAGTATTTTCTTCCTTCTTTTTTTCTTAAATTTGTTCTTAAGATTTTTAAATACTTTAATAACTGTAGAATTAAAGAAAGTCCAGTAAGCAAATGTTTGTGTATGAATGCTATCCTTAAGTAAGGAAACATCACTGAAGGGCAGAATCTTAAAAACTCAGTCAGTGGTCAGTGTTTTAGTCCTGGACACCGGTCTGGAGAGCAGTTTTTGAAAGTCTCGGACTCGGCTGTATTTTTACTCTGCCTTGTCATGGACTCAGGATTTTATTTGGAGACCAGCCGAGACCACAACTCTAAGAATATTACAATTAAAACTCTTTGTGTTGTTTATTAATTAGTGTTTTAATAACTCAGAATAACTAACATAAACCACACACATACCGTCAGAATCACAAGACTTTCAACTTAACGCACATTATATTCATTCCTCTGTGTGTGAAATTATTTCTGAGTAAATTCCCTGCACCAAAACTAGTAATTGAGTAAAAATTTATTAATTACATTATTCACGATGTAAACACACGCGTTAGTGCTCGCAACTCTCATATGGAACGCCATCATGCACAAAAATGTACTCCTCTTCCAGAAGGACCATAAGCAGCTCATTTTATAGACCAAAATGAGACCAAATCGGCTCAAAATTACTCATAACTTTAGCATTTCTTCATTTTCAGTTGATCAGAATTTTTTTCTATTTTATAATGTTAGAAAGTAATCAGTAGGGAAAAAAATTAACATAGAAAAATTGGTCCAGCCTCGGCATGGACTTGGTCTCGGCCCTTCAGAGTCTTGATCCTGTCTCAGTCTCGACACACTTGGTCTCGGTTTAGGTGGTCTTGTCCGCAACTCTAGTTTTAAGAACAAATTTCTTCTGAAGATGAGGTCCAAAGTGATTAAGACAATAAAACTTTGCAACAAAATTGAATAATTTTATAGTGTAAGGGGTGTGTCGCCCACGGTTCTGTTTTGCCTCTATGACGAGTCTAAAAGAGCCACTCAGCACATGCCAGACCTCACGCACTGGTGCAAAAATAAAATTCCTGACATTCTTCATGCCTCTGCTCAATCCCTGATGGTGCACATGATTAGGGCTGGAATGCCAGGCTGCAGCAGAGCCACAATGCCAGCGTGTTTTACCCCCTACCACGTACGTCACGCCTTTTGTAGTGATGATGGAGTCGGAATTCATACACCTGGTGGAACGTGCCTTACTGGAGAGGGGTAAAATAACAACTTTTCCAGTTCCGATACCGATACTTGTGCTTTATGTGTGGGCTGGTCACGAGTATCGATCTGATATCTGTGTGTATTGAATAATCTATATATAGGGGTGGGCGATATATGGAATATACTGGATGTATCTCGGCTTGTTCCACGTGCAATGTAGTAAATTACTATATCGTGACCATCGAGTATACATCCTAACGTTATTATTAAACAGACAACTTGTACTTTGCTTTCGAGTTTCGCTTTTCTGCCGCGTCAAAGCAGACAGCTCACTCCCCCGTCCATCCAGAAAACTCTCCAAGCGCATGCGCGTTTTGTACCGCTTTCGTGTTTCGCTTCTCTGCTCGCTCCCCCGCCTAATGATTCATACCAGTGCCAAAACTAGAGCGCGCAAAATGGCCTGCCGCAAAAATTTCGCATAAATTTCAAAGTCGTGAGCGCAAAATTAAGAATCGAGTGCGCGGTTGTGATAATGTTGCGCGCAAACTGTATTTTTCCTCTCGAATGTCTTTTTTCCTCTCGATGTGTTAAATGTCCTTGCGCACACAGTAGATTACCGACTAGCGGCTTTTGTGCTCAAGTAAGATTTCTACGCGCGCGGTTTAAAGGGGTGGGTTTTGGCAGTTTGGGGGTGGGGGAATCCTGTTGGCCGATGGCTCCTGGTTTTGTGATTGACTGCACACTACAGAAAGTTTCTACAGAAAAATCAAAGATGACGTAGAAAGGGGAACAGCGGCAGGTAGGTTAAACGCAAGTTATAGTTTATAATAATAATTGAATAGTTAGGTCTTAACACGTTTATTATGAGCACGCAATCAATGGCTCCCCTTGCCCACTTGTCTGTCCCCAATATAAAGTATAAAGTTTGCTATATTATACTTTGGTTTAAAAGAAAAGCATTTACTATGTTAAACTTTGGCTAAAATCATTATATTGGTGTCATTTTATGCAACATAAGGCAGAATTTATCATTTATACAGTGATTTAGATTAAATTTCAAGGCATTGAGATATATATCGTGTATCGTGATATAACTTGAAAATATAGCTTATTTTTATGCCTTATCACCGAGCCCTAATCTATATACTTCTGTGTGAGGAGAAGACTGAGGAGACCCTGTATAATGGATTTGTTTACTTGTGTATTAGATGTTCATGCACCCCGCTCGCCCAGCAGGGGAAATTCAACTGTCATTAGTACAAATCTCCAGTCAGCAGTACTAAAGCACAAAAAGGGAACTTTGATAAATGTTGCCCCGAGCGTCAGGACAGGGCGACGTGACCCGACACGAGTCAAGCAGAATCGCTTCTTGGAGAGTTTTCAGCTCATTCAAATGAAGTCAGTAAGTAAGTGAATCTGTTGTTATTCATAACTCTGCGTTCACCTTCGCTTCTTTCATTATTAAAACCAGAAACCTGTTTGCAGAGGAATGCTGCCCTGAGGCTACGCACACTCACACTGCCATTCACAAGTCTGATCACCACATTGTCTATTGTTAGCTAAGCCAAATCTCTAGTCAAACAAGCTGCTTATTTACATTGATGTATGCACACACGCACACACACACACAAGTCAGCAGCATTTGGGTACATGCAACCGCAGCTGTGTTCATCTCTCTCTGCCTACACATCAAGAGACACATGACCAAACCTCAAACCTCACACTCAACTATTCTTGCAGATGTACAGCTTTCTGTTTCTCTGGCTCTTACAATTACACAGTACTTTTTTGTTTTATTATTTTTAATTAAAAACAAATTACAAAGATAAAGTCACATCAGACCAAGGCACAATGTTCTGTACACTGTCACTCATAACTTAAGCAAATGTTGATCGATTATCAAAAATGAAATGTGCTACAAAGTGATTATTATATTGCCCACCACACTTTCTTCATGTAGCTACAATATCTTGTGAAGTGACTAAAGGTGGTAATGATCCGATACGTGGGTCTGATAATGACTCTAACAGCTGGATCAGGAATCAGTGGCATTGGGCTGATCTATGGAGCCGATCTGCAAATGTGCACACGCTCAGTCAAAGTCAAAGTCAAAGTCAACTTTATTGTCATCTCTGCTATATACTGTACAGATACATAGAGAGACGAGACGACGTGGCTCCAGGTTATTTCCAGTGCAAACAAACAAAGAACAGTAGAACAGAGAATAAATAAATAGGGCAGTAGTACCCACTAGGCACATGGAATAAAACAATAAATAAGTAAAATACTAAAAATATACATTAAACAATATACATTTTTAAAAACCAGACAATATACAATATACATTTTAGGACTAGACAGGGAAGACAGACATAGAGCTACATGTACATAGTTCTACATGAGAAGTGTGACTGTGGTAAAGCTGGTTTATTGTTCAACATTGACACTAATTCCTACATATTGATATGACAATGAGCAGAACAAGCAACACAACACACCACAAGCCCAAAGCACATCACACCATTATACTGTTTAATTTCCTCAACAACACCAGCTCTCACTCACAATCTCTGTGTTCCTGATGCTTTTAGCGCCGCAGGATTAGGGAGCGTCACTAAATGACACAACTGTGTTTAAAGGCATCATGTTTGAGATGTTATTTTAATAGTAAATCATTTAGCAGATACATATGGGTGTGTAATTATTACTGATTGTTTTAGTAGGAAAACAGGATTTAAATCAAGTATTTTCTAGAAACAGAGTAATCTCTAGACATCTTTTAAAGCGTTATTTTTTTTTCTGTTTAAAAAAGACTCATAGACTATCAGCAGATATCGAAATGTACAATATCGGTATCGTATCAGACATAAAAAGTGGTATCGTGCCACGTTTAGAAATGACAATGATCTCAAACAACAGCGTTCTCATATTCATGCTACGTGACTGCTTTAACTGTGAAGACAAAGTGGCAAATCTAACCATCTATGGTCTTTTTTTGCAGTTACGGGGTTATAAAGAATGTTTACCAGTTTCTGGATTTGCAAGGTATTTAGTTACGTGGTTTTTGTGGTGTGTGGTGACAGTGATGGGAATAACGGCGCACCGTAAAAAAAAGTCATTTTTTCAGTAACAGGTAATTTTACCCAATTAGATTGTTTCCAGATCAAGCATAACGCTACATCAAGTATTGACAACATGCGGCGGTTACGGTTATTAAGCTGTTTTCATCCCACTGCTTCCTCAACTACAGGAGCGGCAAGTTTTTTTTTTGTGAGGGGCGAGACAACCGCATAAGGGATGAAGATTGGCTAAGGTAGAGTACAATATAAAACAACATCTATTGTGTTTGATCATTCTACTATTATATACATAGTAATGACCAAATCTACGGTGATATATTAAATTTGATAGGTGTCTTGTCTCACATTGTCCCAACAGCGATATTAGAATAGTGTAGATTTGTTTACAATGTTTTCTGTTAAAAGTGTATTATTTTATTTATATTTAGACTTTTATTTATTTTAAGTGTCTATTTCATTAATTACATCGCATTTAATAGCCGCGTTATTACAAATAATTGAACACACAGCTAAATTTCCATCAAAATGGGGAGTGGGATCCACATTTTTGACATATTTGAACATTTTTAAAAATGTAATGCATAAGTTACTTCCCTGGTAACTAGTTACTTTTATATTGCTGTAACTCAGTTACTAACTCACTTACTTTTTGGAAGAAGTAACTAGTAACTATAACTAATTACTTTTTTAAAGTAATGTGCCCAACACTGGTGGTGGACTATGTAATCATCTGGATTGCATGTGAAAGAATGATTGTTGATAATTGTCGCCAGACGTATTTTTAAATGGAGTGAAACGTTTTCCTTCCTTTCTACCTGTGCAGTACTACCGCTTTCCAGTAGAGTGCACCAATACAGCACACACACCGGTGAGATTCGGCTTGTGCAGTAGCTGCCTCAGTGACCGCTTAGAAGAATGGCCCTAAGGACGCCACATCAACGCCAAAAACTAGAGCGCGCAAAATGGCTTGCTGCGAAAAATTTTGCGGGCGTAAATTTCAAAGTCGGGCGAGCGCAAATGTGAAACTCGAGAGCACAAAATTAAGAATCGAGTGCGCGGTTGTGATAATATTGAGCACAAACTGCATTTTTTCCTCTCGATGTGTTAAATGTTCAAGACAAAGTATATTACCGATTTAGCGGGTTTTTTGCTCGAGTGAGATTTCTACGCTGCGGTTTGAAAGGGGCGGGTTTGACAGTTTGGGGGGCGGGGTTTGGACAGTTTGGGGGCGGGGTTTGGGATAGTTTGGGGCGGGTTTTGCAGTTTGGGGGCGGGCTTGGGGCAGTTTGGGGCGGGTTTGGGTGAAGTTTGGGGGCGGGTCGACAGTTTGGGGCGGGTTTGACAGTTTGGGGGTGGGTTTGGACAGTTTGGGGCGGGTTTGATAGTTTGGGGTGGGGTTTGGACAGTTTGGGGCGGTTTGACAGTTTGGGGGCGGGTTTGGTAGTTTCTGCGAACCACGTTCCGATGGCTCCGGTTTTGGTGATTGGTTTAAGAAAGTTCCTAAGAAAAAACCAAAGATGTCGGAGGAAGAGGAGGCTGGCGACGGTCGGGTTAAACGCAGTTATAGCTTATCGACCTATAATTATAATTTAATAGTTAGGTCTTACACGCTTAATAAGCACGAAAACGGTAAAGTAACCAGCGCCTTTGTCACTCGCTCATAAATGTTATAATGGTATGTTAGCATTTTCTCAGAACCATCAGAAAACCAGGAGCCATCGTAAGGCTAGATAAGGCAGAGAAGAAACTTATTTATTAAAATATGCTTTTGAGTGAACTATCTTTTCTTTGTTTTTATTATTTACCGCCAAAATTTAAATAACTCATACTAAATGTAAAAAGCTGGTAGCTAAATCGAGCCATTTTATAATTATGCAGGGTTTATAATCCGGATTAGTCGACTAATCGCTTTAATAGTTGGGATGACTAGACGACCATCAAAATAGTCGTTTAGCTGCAGCCCTAGTTGCCAATATTCACCACGATGGACAAAAGTGGCAGAGCGAGCCAGCTTCGTCCCAGTGTGGAAGAAGTGCTTACTATTAAAAGATTTTTTTGCTCAGGCTGTTTTATGTAGATAAATAATGAATGATGCATGTGAAGAAAGTGAGCTGTGTTGAGACCGGCGCTAGAAGTTTGTTTAGGTGAAATGAAGTGAACCGCTTCAGTTTCTGCGACCTTGATGCAAGACGCATTCTCCAACATTCTCTTGGATAATGTAAAGAAAAGGTGCCTCAGTGAATCAGTAACAGCGCTAGCTAATTTGAATGCAGAAACAGAAGCGAAGTTGTAGAATTGAGAATAGTAAAAGTGCCAGCTTTTAACTGACGATGCTGATGGTCAACAGAGCCACTTGTGTTGTTAGTGAAGGACAGTAAATTGAAATACAGTCAGCATTATCCAAGCAAAAAGTTTCATAAAGCAGCACAGAAGTTGCTAGCCTCGGGTTGAGTGAATCAGACCGCATAAATTCATGTAGTATTTGCTCTTGATGTTTTTCACTAAATGCTAAGCAGCACACCATCCCTACTTACTGACCAAGTTTCAGCTTTGTGCAACTTACGGTTTAGGCTGCATCAATTTAGCAGCACATGTGTAGCACCCTAAAGGCCTAAAATGCCTTTTCCTTGCTATATCACCAGTTATAGGCCGATCCTTTTTGGCCTATGCCAAGACGCACCTCATTCCTACCTGGAGAATTCGAAGAATTCAGCTTACGGTTCAAGCTGCACAATGAGTTTTGTAGGAAAATAAATATGGATAATAATGAAGAAACAGAACAATTACAGTAGGTTTCTGATATGCCAAATAAAAGCAGTTTCCTTCAGAAATCTTTGTTTATATCATACCTTTAATGGTCATGCAGCCCAAAGTGCTTTGCATCGGAGCAGTTGTACTGTAATGGTTAGGGAGTTATACATAATAATATGCATAAATAATTATATTATACTTTTTACATGTCTTAACATTCTTAAGAACAAATTTAAGAACAAAAAACTTAAGAAATTATTGGAGGAAATAGTAACTACTGACCCTAACCCAAAGCTGATCTTAATTGTTATTTAATAAAAAACAATATCTTTATGTTGTGTTTGCATGAAGTGGAAGGTGTTTGCATGCCAAAAAAGGCCGGATACTGAGGAAGATCACCCAGAAGATTTAGTTTTTTCTTCTTTCTTCTTTCTTCTTTTGACTTCTCCTGTCAGGGGCCTCACGGTGGATCACTATGAGCAGGTGAAGGCACTGGTCATTTTCCAGTGATTTATAACAGTTACAGTGCTGTACAAAAGCTGCCTCTCATTTCTTCCTACGTTGCTGTCAAAGAGCCAGAAAGAGTAGGTTTGCACATGTTGCACCCAGTAACAGTAGCTAGCGTCTCATTTTCCTCACAAAATCGAAAGAACTGGCACAGTATTGTATATTTAAGTTGTTGAACTGTACACTTTGTTTCTATGATATTACCTAAATATACAAGCGTTAATACAAGTTCCATAAATTCTGCTTGTAAAATGCTTAATTTTGGTGGTAGAAGGAGAACTGGAAAAAGAGGCGGTGTTTATTGTTCTTGCGTCTGCATGTGCTGTGCCCAGCATTTTTATGTTTATAGATATTAGGGCTGTAATGGTATTAAAACAAGTGATTCCACGATCAACAAGCATATAGCATTAATCCAAATAGAAAACTTGAATCTGTCATCATATATTTTGTGACTGTATTTTCAACAGTAGGTCTAATTTTACTAAAAGAGAAGATTCATTTACGTGTCTCAGAAATACAAAAGTTAAACGATATTTCATCTGCATTTTGTGATTTGATATGAAAGTGCTGGTGATTTTCAGCATAACTGAAATCGTACGGTAGCAGTGTGTGTCGTTTATGATGGTGTGCGGTGTGGTGCACTGCCCTCGCGTGAACGCCGGCTGTCACCGAAAGTCACCCACTTCTGTGACCGCAGTGCTTCACGGATTTGGCATCACCAATGTTGATTGGTTGCTACGGGCGGAGAGCGCTGCAGGACGGTGCTGGTGCGTATCTACGGCAACAAGACGGAGCTGCTGGTGGACCGGGAGAACGAGGTGAAGAGTTTTCGGGTGCTGCAGGCCCACCGCTGTGCCCCGCCCCTCTACTGCACCTTCAACAACGGCCTCTGCTACCAGTTCCTGGAGGGCATGGCCCTGGAGCCCGAGCACATCCGCACTCCCGCCATATTCAGGTAAGAACACGCAGGAGCAACTCATATGTAAATAAGTCATGCTCTAGAGGACGCCATCTGACTGGCTAGATACTAATCAAACCTTATCAGAACTAACAGATACCGAGAGTCTGGCATTCTGATATGAAAGCTCCTGCAACTTTTGTGTTAAGAAAATAAAAGGGATAAAAAGCTTTACATTGAGTTTCATGTAGCATATTGATTATTGTAAATAACACAGTTTTCCATTTTCAGCTGTTTCGCTGTAATCAGTATTGCCATCAGCACTAACGGGTCATCAGTAATAATTAATATTGGCATCCTGATTAGTAACAGTGGGATTTAGTATTACCATACCAATTATGTTCTGCTAATAAAATAATCTACAGATTCTTTTAGATTACATACTGTATTATACTATGTATAGACCAAAGTACCAGAGGTGTCAAAATACACGCATTCTTCACTCAAGTAGAAGATAGATACACCTATTATTATATATATATATATGTATATATACTATATTACATATATATGTGTACAGTACTGTGCAAAAGTTTTATGCAGGTGTGAAAAAATGCTGTAAACAAAGAATGCTTTCAAAAATGGAAGTGTTAATCATTTATTTTCATTAATCAACAAAATGCAGTGAATGAAGAAAAGAGAAATCTAAATCAATCAATATCTGTGTGACTCAGCCTTTGCTCTTCAAAACAGCACTGCTCCTTCTAGGCACACTTGCACACAGTTTTGGAAGGAACTCGGGTTGGTAGGTTGTTCCAAACATCTTGGAGAGAACTAACCACAGATCTATAATCCTATAATCCTACAAAATAATATAATGACTATAATCCCACAAATATAATATAATGACTATAATCCTACAAAATAATATAATGACTATAATCCTACAAAACCCCTGACTTTGTGCAAGTGTACCTATAAGAATTGATGCTGGATTGAAGGCTAAAGGTAGTAACACCAAATACTGATTTGATTTAGATTTTTCTTTTGTTCGCTCACTTTGCATTTTGTAAATTGATAAAAAGAAACAATCATTATTTATATTTCTGAAAGCATTCTTTGTTTACAGCTTTTTTTTTACACCTGCCTAAATTATGCACAGTACTGTGTGTATGTGTATTTATATGTATATATTTACATATACTGTACATATAAATATATATGTGTGTATATGTATATATATATATATGTATGTATATACTGTATATATAGAAGTATCCTAAACATATCAATATAGTATGTAAAAGGAGCATTTGCAGAAAGAATCTCAGCTGAAGTAGAATTTGGTGAGCTGAATCTTCTTCTGCACCGCAATCACCTTTGTATCATTTCCCACCGAGTTGCCAACTGCTTTTACTTTCTTTTCCTCTCTCTCTCTCTCTCTTTCTCTCTCTCACTTTATTGTGTCTATTGTGTTGTGCATCATGTGCAAACACCAACACACCAATGGGATTGTCTCTTCTGTGTGTGTTTACTACCTTTTTAAGCCTCAACCAGTCAGTCAAGTTATGTCTGGATGGTACATTATTGATATGAACAGGTAAATGCAGCAAAATGTCCTAATAAACCTCATTTACTTAAATTAAACCAAACAAGAGGAATGTTAGAGTATAAAGCCGATGTTATTCATGCTAAAAATGTAAAAAAGTTGGCACAAAAATGAATAGAAATGCTAGCACAGATACCAGAAAATAACTAATAACTAATAATTAATACATTTTCAACTAATAACATAATGGCACTAGTTCACTTTTCCCCCGACATCAGTTCAGCTTCAGTCCTATAGAGCGGTAATGTGGAAATCTGCCCAGATAGACCTCCTTCCACGTGAGCATGAAGGAGATGCAGTCAGTATGTGTACATATGCAGCATTTAGTAACTACATTTGATTCAGTTAGATTTTTTTTTTTTGATGTGCAGTGTCAAAATGGGAAAAGTAACTCCAAAACAGCAAGCAATCTGAAAAACAAATTAATTCATTTATTGAATCGTGAATCATTTCTGAATCAATTTTGAATTGAATCTTGAGTCCAAGAATCGCAATCAAATTAAATCGTGAGATTTTCTAAATCTATAACGGTGTAACGTTAGGGAGTTAGCCCCATGATCGGAAGGTCGCCAGTTCAAGTCCCGTCCAGTAAGGGTACCACTGAGGTGCTCATAAGCAAGGTACCGTCCTCCAGCACTGCCACTGGCCATGTCAGCTGACCACTGCTCCTTCACGGACGGGTCACATGCAGACCTCACATTTCATTCTGGTGCACTAAAGAACACTAACACTACAGAGAAGTGGGGTCGCGGCCTGAGCCCGAGCTGGATGCCCTGAGCCGGCCACTCCGCCTCCCCACTGCGGCCGCGGCCCCTGCAGCTCAGGTTTCTGGTTTTGGGACAGAGGCCGCTGCACTGGTTTCCTCTGTGACGAAGTGCCTGCCTTCCCTGCACATGATCTCGCTGTTTGTCATTGCAGTCTAGAAAATGTTCCAGTTCCAACTTGCGCCTCTAGCTGGGCCTTTTTACAACCTCACAACACACACACACACACTGGCAAACAGACACTTCATTCAAGATTCTTGTTTGTCACGTGATACAGGTACAATAGACTACCTGTTTAGAATTCTCTAGTCGGCTGCTGCAGATCATACTCACATTCAATGCAAAGGTATCTCTAGGAATCAAAATTGGCAAGCTTGAGTTCTGCATGAACAGGCTGCATGTCTCCTTATCTACCTCTAATTCTAGGTTTTATATATTGTATAGTCTGTGTATTGTACTGTGGGAAAGGTTTTTAGGCAGGTGTGAAAAAAAAAATGCTGTAAAACAAAGAATGCTTTCAAAAAATGGAAGTGTTAATCATTTATTATCAATCAACAAAATGTAGTGAATTAATCAATATTTGGTGTGACTAGCCTTGTTTCAAAATAGCATCGCCCTTTCTAGGTACACTTGCACACACAGTTTTTGAAGGAACTCCGGGTTGGTAGGCGGTTCCAAACATCTTGAGAACTAACCACAGATCTATAAATCCTATAATCCTGCCAAAATAATATAATGACTATAATCCTACAAAACCCCTGACTTTTGTGTGCAAGTGTACCATAAGAATTGATGCTGGATTGAAGTAAAGGTAGTAACACCAAATATTGATTTGATTTAGATTCTTCTTTTGTTCGCTCACTTTGCATTTTGTAAATTGATAAAAAGAAACAATCATTATTATTATTATTTATATTTCTCAAAGCATTCTTTGTTTACAGCTTTTTTTTCACATCACCTGCTCAAAAACATTTGCATAGTACTGTATATATTTTTGTACTGTAGAAACTGAAGCCACGTCGTCTCGTCTCTCTACGCACATGTATATAGAGATGACAATAATGGAACTTTGACTTTGGACAACTGTGTAAGAAAAGAAATGTGTCCTGAACCACTAAAATTGAATTTTAGAAATGAGATATAATTAATAATGATAAATAATTGATAGGACTAAAAATATTAACAGGTTTTTTTAAATGATTGAAATAATGATCATAGGCAAGATTGTGTTGATTAGAAGCTCTGAATATCGGGCGGTTCATTTCTGATTGATTGTTCAGCCCTGCATACAGGCCAGTTGTTATGTATTTGTGTTTTGTTTTACATCTAATAAATATAAACTCTTTTTCTTTTAAATTTAGCTATTTACATTTTTTTCTTTAGGCTGATTGCACGCCAGCTGGCAAAGTACCACGCCATCCACGCCACAAATCTACAAGTTCTGTCCCACCTCTGGGCAAGAAGATGGCCAAGTACTTCTCCCTCATCCCCACACACTTCCAGGACCCGGACAAGAACCAGAGGTGAGGGAGGAGCGTGTGTGTGTGTGTAGGGGGTGTGTGTCTCTGACTCATAAATCTGGCTCCAGGAAACTGGTTAGCGTGATATTGGGCACCACTTCAGAGCTAGTCTGAAAGTATAAACTGTAGACTGTAAACAGGCACCGAGCCCCTTTCTATACATCTTACAGCCACATTGTCTTAGTGAGCCGCAGAGCAGACTTCTGCCCTGACTCTCACATCTCACCATAAATACTGCCACTCAACACTGAGCTCTTATTAAAGATTTCACAATCTTTAGTCACGTAGAGCTCACTTCTGGTAGAAAGTGGTGTAACGTGATGGAGCCTTAATTTGTTTGTCCTACTTTCTAAAGGAATGTATAAAGATGCATACCAAGATACTGGCTCTGATGAACTGCAGCAGTAGCTCGTTTATAATCAGCAGGAAGAATCAGCTGGCTCAGTGTTGCTGAGCTGCTTATCAACTGGTACACATCTCTCATTTAACACACACATGTAGACAGTGGGAAGGCGCTCACTAAAATTAGCAGCACTACTAACTTTACCACATTTTTCAGTATCAGTAGTGAAGCTGCTTTTAATACTCAGTAGCTGTTCCAGTAGTTGCTTGGCTGCAAAACGCCCAATGCTGTTATAAAGAAACTACAACTGTGAGCTGTTATCAACGGGGTCCAGGCATCGGCGCAGGCCGCCTCCCAGGTACCGTTGTTCCATAGGGTTCCAGAGATATGAGCTAAAAGCTAAACAACGTACTGTAGCGTCCCCTCTTGGAGGACCTGTCATTTTTGATGTGTGTGATCAGAGGACCATCCCACATCCGCAGGGTTGTACAGTGTAGGCCACTGTAGTAGGCCACGTCCCTCTACAGTCACAGCCATGTTTTTAGGAATTGGATCGAGTGCAGGTAGATGTAGAAGTCTACCAAATTTCAGAGTTGAAGCAACCCCTATTGACCAGACTGCACCTCTTTTTATAGTGTCAAAAGCTCAGAGTGTACATGAAGTTTGGTTTCCTATGGGGAAAATAAACGTCAGAAAAAAGGATGAAAAAGACGAGTCATGATGGTTACAGGTATGCAAATGTGACTGCGTTGTGTTTGTACTGGACGAAGGAGGCTGAGTTGGTTGGGGGAGAAGATTTTATTTGCCTGCATAAAGGGTCAGCGAATAAAGAAATAATAAAGAAGGGCATCTGATGAAGTCCGCCCGCAGCAGTGAAAAAGTTCTTCTGCTGCAGAAAACCCACTACACAAAGCTATACAGCACTATTTACAAAATAAAAGTCTCGACCCATTTATGCAGGATTTAACAGTAAATATTTAAATGGAACAATATCAACTCTGTTACACAAAGAGGCACGGGCCAATTTACTGAAACCCATCAGATTTGACAAAATAGAGCTGTGTTAATTTAACTCTTGTTTCAACACTTTAAAATGAGTTTACTTTTAAGAGTATTCTACAGCACGATGAAACAGCTTGGCTGTAGTTAGCTACTTTTACTCTCTAGTTTGCAGTGTAGTAACTGGGGTGGGCGATATATCGAATATACTTGATGGGGTGGGCGCATGTGACTCGATGCATTCACGCTCACGATATGGAACGACTCTCTCACAAAAACACTCCAGTTCAGTCAAATCTTCCCTTTATTACAGACAAAACCCATATTTTAGCTGATAAGAATAACAACCAGCGCTTCTACTCACAGTACAGCAATTTACTTGATATTGTTCCGGACACAGGTCCATCTCACTGTTGAGTCGCGGTGCAGGAGATTGTGGGAAATGTAGTTCTCTAACAGATATACAGCAAAATAGTTTGAAATATATAGCTTAAAACTATCGGGATATTATTTTTAGGCCAGACTGCCCAGCCCTAGCAGTAGGTGTTATATTGTGCTACAGCAGCTTGTAGGAGCTCAACTGTGAAGTAGCTTGGAGCCGGAAAAGGGCCGCTTAAAATGAGTTTCAGCAGTACTGCACGAAAGGGCGTTTGTTCCATGAGGACTGGATCTTGCGGGAAGCGCTTCAGGAGATCTTACAATGAATTGCGCAAGCCCTTCTTTGTAAACAGCCCACGTTCTAAAGCAGCAATGCTCATCAAGCTTTAGGAATAAAATAAACAGGAGACTTGCATGCTTTTCTTATACAATCTGGAGTAAAAAATCTTTTCACACCAAACATTTTATTTCCTCACTTAGATCTTTAAACCTACAGCCTGATCACTTGTAATCTATTTAAGTCTTAATGCATCTACACAGGGCTGTGCTTCCCTACACTTGCTTGTTGGAGTTTTCTGGCCAGACGAGGCTCTGTTTGAAGGTGGAGGTGGAATATATCAGAGATAAAACGACTCAGTTTCACTTCCACCTGGTCATGAGCTCTAGAACTGCTCTTTAAACACCACAGCTTGAATGGCATTTCTGTTCTGCTGGCACCAACTCCACCTCCCACATACACGCGTCTTTTTTATACAAGCGCAGGTGTGTTTCATTGACCACTGACGGACATTTTAGATTAGCGTGTTCAGAACAGTCACGCTTCAGCTGCAAGTTTAAAAATACTTCAAACAAATAAACGTCTGCTTTATAATGATGTTTCAGGCAAACACAAGCTGCCACATGTATATCCCAAAACTAGACGTACACTGTGAAGATGCTACATTTTTCTACCCAGCAAATGTGTACAGACTTGAGTTCAGTAGAAACACCTCATTCAGGTAAACATCTGTGCTGGAGGTACTGGTGGAAGATAAAACATATATTAGTTGCATTAAAAGGTTATATGAAAAGTTTACTGCAAAGTAGCTGCGTTACATATATGGTGCATATTATTTTGCTGTTTTACTTGAACTATGTTCCTGCATTTTATTATCAGGGTATCAGGGGAGTGGCCCTCTCTTGGTTCAGATCCTACCTTTCAGACCGCTATCAGTATGTGAATATAAATAGTGATTCCTCAGAGCACGCCGAGGTGAACATGGAGGACCGCAAGGATCAGTTTTAGGTCCCTTGCTGTTTTCGCTGTACATGCTACCTTAAGGCTCAGTTATTCAGAAGCATGTGGAATTAAGCCATTGTTTTGCAGACTTACATACAGTTATATATATCGCTAAAACCAGAAGACAGACTTTAGCAGCTTAAGAAGATGGAAGAATGTTTAATTGACATTAAAAAAATGGATGTCAGATAAAATTTGTCCAGCTAAATCTGGACAAGACTGAGGTCCTCTACCTCTAACACGGCCAGAAGTCAGCTATCTGACATCACGGGTCAGTCATGATAAGTACTGTTGTTAAAAACCTTGGTGTTACTCTAGCCTCTAATCGTTCATTTGATGTACATTCTTCTAACATTAGTCGCACCGCCTTCTTTCTCAACTCCTCCGTAATATTGCTAAACTAAGAACGGGTTATCCTTTCAAGATGCAGAGAAACTGGTTCATGCATTTATTACCTCCAGACTGACATTGTAATGTCCTATTCTCCGCTTGTCCAAATAGGTTGTTAAATAAACTCCAGCTGGTCCAGAATGCAGCAGTCCTCACTAAAACTAAAAAATATGATCACCCCAATTCTGTCCTCACTCCACTGGCTGGGCAGTACACCCTCAAATCAACATCACGATTGAACATTTGACCTCTGTCATGACTAACTGAAGAGTTATTTTGCTGGGGGTTTGTTTTGCCCTCATTGTTCCCTGACAAGGCTTGTACTGTAAATATCACCAGTTGGGGCCAGGATATTATTTGTTCTAATGGAAGATGCATGTCTGACTTTACAATAGCGAACTCTCAAACTCTCCGGGGTCAGAACTTTCTTTAGAGCTGAAGAAAGTGCTGAGGAGCAGTAGCTTGTTGATGAGTACCTCAGCAGTACTGTTCCGGCTCCAGGACATAAACCAGTGACCCGCTGATCAAAGGGGTGACTCCCTAAATGTTACACTGGGAAAAAGCCCTAGTGTAGAGGTTAATATCAGGGACAGAAATGTAGAGCTGAAGTTGATGATCGTAGAGGCTAAGAGAAGTTAAAATGCCTTCCGTTCTTGTTCTTACACACACAAGACATCAGGAGTTCACACTGATAAGTGAAGAAAAGTTTCAGATTATTAGTTATTGTGAATCACAGCACAGTGCTGGCAGTGCACCACATAACCACATATGAGTTTCATTTCAATGACCCAGAAGCAGCCGTGGCAGCTGGACGTGGCAGCATCCTGGGAGCAGTGCTTGGGCGCGGTACCTTGCTCATGCGTACCTCAGTGGTACTTTAATGCAGTCAGAGATTCGAACTGGCGACCCTACAATCAACGGGCCAACTCTCTAACGGAACAACTTCCATTTCCGTATTTCAGGAACAGTCTTCCTGCAGTCGGTTAACTTGGGGTTAGGAGTCTTGCTCAGGGACCCAGTGATGGTAGTGCTGGAGGTCAGACTCTAACCCATGACCTGTTGATCTAGAGGCGAGCATCCCATTCACTGGAACGCCACCGCTCCGCCCATTTACTAACCCATTCCCGCTGTGTGTGTGTGTGTGCGCAGGCTGAGCAGCGAGGTGCCGAGTGTGTCGTGTCTGAGGGAGGAGTTGGTGTGGCTGCAGCAGAGCCTGTCCAGGCTGGGCTCCCCCGTGGTGCTGTGCCACAACGACCTGCTCTGTAAGAACATCATCTACCGGCAGGCAGGAGGTGAGACCCCTTCCCCCCCCCTGACCCCCTCCCTGACCCCAATTCTCCTCATGTAGCCACGCCCTCCCCCCATCCTCCCCCCACCACCACCACTTCACACCACACCTGTCCTGCCTCAGGTAGGCCTGGTTTTTACTTCTCACTCGTTAAAAACACCCTTAACCAGGGGCCTTTTTAAATAATAACCCCCACCCACCTTGTTTCGGCTAAAGAGCGGCGAGGGGGTCGGCACCCGCTTCTGTTTTTGTGTGTGCGTGTGCATGTGTTCATGTGTGTGTGTGTGAGAGAGTTATTAAAGAAGCTAATGTGCGGCTGGGGTGATGTTTTGGGAATGTTTTTGCTGTGTGATGCCTTGAATGCTCTCTGTGTTCCCCATGAACGACTGACTGAGCGACTGCCGAAGCGGGCGTGACTGGAGCCTCCGACTCGCACCTGAGTTAGGGGTGTAGACGGCAGGTTTGAGCACGATACAACATCACATCGATTCAATGCACGATTTGACGCCTGCCGATATTTTCCATGATACGATTTCTCTTCGACTTAGTTCAGGAGCCAGCGATCGGTACGAGTCAAAATCATGTGTTGATTTAACATCACTTCCATTCATATCAAATCACAAAAAGCAGCATTTTCCGAGATTCGTGAACTCAACCAGACATTCAAATGAATAAAGTAACTTGCATTTACAGCATTTAGCAGACGAGCTGATCCAGAACAACTTACATTTTCTTCATTTCAGGGTCATTCTGAGGTGTAACTCTGAGAATTCTGTAATTCTGAGAACCCCCATCCACACGGGGGTTCTAATCCAAATGAACGTGCTCTGAGCGCCCTATGCGGTTTTCTGGAGCTGCGCTTCAGTGAGTGACTTCAGGGAGGCGTTACATTGACGTCGGTTTGATGCCGTTTAATGCCAAAATGCAGCCCAGTTTGTCGTTTGTTGTGCTTACCTGTGGGGCCAGTAATCGAGCTGTCCAAAGTAGAGGTCGACTAATATTGTTTTTCAGGGCTGATATCGATAGTGATTATTCCTAGTTAATGGGGCCGATAACCGATATTTGGAAAATCTCTGTCAAAATGTGGAATTTTACAAACACTAACACAAAACTTGATTTAAATAACTTCATTGTTTATAAATACTTGAACTTTTTACATTATTTTAATTTAACTTTAAATAATATTACGTAAGGGTGGTGCAGTGGTTAGTGCTGCCCCCTCACAGCGAGAAGGTCCCAGGTTCGATCCACGGGTCAGCCGTAGGCCCTTTCTGTGTGGAAAACACCGCCGCCCGTGTGGACGGGGCCCACGCGTCTTGCTCATGGATCTAATGATGGTAGTGCTGGAGGTAGCATTCGAACACATGATCTCTTGGTCCAGAGGTGAGTATCCTGACCACCTAACCACTAGACCACCACTGTCCCACAACTTTAATCTTAATAAATAAAAATAGAGCTCCATTTCAATATAAATAGACGTTACAATACGTAGGGTCACTGATCGATCAATTTTATGGGCTCGTTGGTCATTGAATCGATGTGGATTGATGTATCGTTACACCCCTAGCGAGAGTCTGCGTTTGTGTTTGCAGACGTGCTCTTTGTACGCAGGAAGACAACTGCGCTGACGACGAGGCGAAGCCACTTCCTCCAGTTCACATTAACCCATGTAGAAGTGTGTGTGTGTGTGAGTGTGTGAGCGTGGGGGTTGGGGTAAGACTTTAAGACGCTAAACGAGACAACCATCTCTCTCTCCTCCCCTGCAAAGAGGAAGAGCGGGAAGGAGATGAAGCGATTTAAATTTGAGTTGCGCAACAGCAACGCGTCTCCGAGCCTTGTCGTTTTGTCTTCTGTGTTGTTTATCTGTCAGTCGGAACAGACTCCGCCTGTTTGTGTAAGCGTTGGCGCGGCCCGGCGCCGTCCCGCAGCGGGGTGGGCGGGGTTGGGGAAGGGAGGCGGGGATGGGGTCGGTGGTCGAGTCTGTAACGGTGGGCGGGACGCAGAGGCCGCTCTGCAGTGAAGCTGTGTGTGTTCTGTGACAGATGTGAGTTTGCCCCAAATCTCTTCATCTGCTGCACAGGCCTATAGCCACTGGCTGGAGGTGTTCTATGTGTCCGGCTAGGACGCCAACGGGCCCGGTAACCACCTCACGTGTCTCTTTCTGTAGACCAACACTTCTGTCTACTCAAAAATCTCAACTTGTTTTTCTTTTTGGTTTTTGTAACTCACCGTAAAACAAGGTCTTAAGCAAGTTAGTCTTTAAAGAACCTTGGTGCACAAGGCAATGTTTTAGAACTGTAAAACGTCTAACACAGTCATGTTCTAGACATGCTTAAGCACAGACAGAAGAGCAGCTTTATTATGAGTAAATGATTAAATGCTTGTGTTGTTTTAGAGGAGTAAGGGTTTGCTTTTTGAAATCACTTTCCCTCCTGAAACACGCTCATTGCTTTGCCGTGCCACTAGAGGGCGACGATCTGCACTTTTCTTCCCTCTTTTCTTCCGTCCGTTCTGCATTTATCTCCTAAAAGCATGAACCCTTTCTTTATGCACATTTACGCTCTATAAACAGACGTAAAAGTGACTAACAATTCTCTTTCTGTCTTACACTCATGTCTAACATTCCCTTCCATAAAACAACAAGACCCTTCTTCCTGCTCCCATGGTTCAGGCTGTTACTTGTTGTCAGACGGCAACCCGATTTCCTGGAAGCCCTTGAGAACTTGCAACCATAACTTACCTCTTCCTCACTAAAATAATAATAAAACACCGCTGTTGCTTTTGTACTTTTGGGAGAGTCATAGAGCGGCTGTTTGTCTTGGCTGCATCTGCAGCGCTTCCAGTATTTTCCGAAGGATCCCACCAGCGCAGCGGCAGCACGGCGTCAGCAATAAAAAAGGAGAAGGCTGTTTCCTGCAAAAGGACGGTTGCAAGTTTTCACCTTTTACTCCTGTCTAACCGAGCACGCACTGCTCTCTCTCGCCCATGTGTGTATGTGTGTGTTTTGTGTGTTTTGTGCGCATGTGTCCCAAAAAGCATGCTCTCGTCCACCTGGAAATTTCACCTGCTTTTTCTCCTTTCAGAAGACAAACCCTTACTCCTAGCTGCAGGCTCCTGTATTGACTAGTCAGTGTAGAGCTGAGTTGTAAGTGCAGGTATTTGCAGCGTTGCTTTGCTAATGCCTAGCTTTGATGTGTCAGGATTAGGAAGGGGATTAGACCTCCTGTCTTTATCGTTTTCTCAGCAAATCTTTACTCTTTTTCCTTCTCCAGGAAATGTTAAATTCATTGACTACGAGTACGCTGGCTACAATTACCAGGCCTATGACATTGGGAACCACTTCAACGAATTTGCAGGTAATGATGGAAACGAAGTGCACCGCTTCAACACAGTCACGACCATGCGCACTCACGGCTGGGCCCAGTGTTACCCCTCATACCACATCCAGCTGCCAGAGGCAGTATCACACCCACATCACGTTTAGGCATCAGACCGGTGCGTCCCTGGTTATAGTTGACCCGGCCGGCCCCGCGTGCGGTTGAGCCGATGCTGTGAGAGGGGTTTTGCTGATGTGCTGGTGCTTTCTGGGACAGGTCTCAACGAGGTGGACTACAGTCTGTACCCGGAGCGTGAGCTGCAGCTGACGTGGCTCAGGGCCTACCTGGAGGCATACAAGGAGTACAAGCAGCAGAGCTCGGAGGTGAGCGACACCGAGGTGGAGGTCCTCTACGTGCAGGTCAACCGCTTCGCTCTGGTAAGAACACCTCTGCTGCTTGATCATCACTCGCTCGTTACTGCTCTCACTACTCTCATGACTAGGGGAGTTGAAATGAATCACGTAATCGAAGCTGACGTGGACGCAGTGGAACACCATAATCGATTATACTGGGGTTTTCAACCGGCCGTCCGCTGCCCCCCAGTGGTCTCCAGCTGAAAACTCTTGGGAAGGCATTGCCTCTGAGTCGGGCCGTACGTGTGTTTTAAAGGCTGTACTGCAGGAAGGACAGCGCCGCTTTAAAACACGCGTGGCCCGACTCAGAGGTAAAGCCTGAAACTGGTGAAATCACTGTGTTTGGTGAGGTGCGCTTGAGGACGTCGGCTGACTCACCCTCTGCAGTCACATGATAAATGCGGGTTTATCAGCAGTGTTGACGCTGTGTCTCACCCGTGTTCGTTCTCATGGGGACGTCACTCGGCCAACACAAACACCACACCAGAAAATCAGGTCCTTAAAGTGCCATCGCTCACGGCAAATCACTCGCTTATTCCCTCGGTCAACATCAAGCGCTCTGACCAGGCACAATGGAGGTCAGCAACTAGCTGGTACTGTCAAAACCCTGACCTGCTGACACTCATATCCCTCCCTCAGCACAATAATGCAGGATTCAAGAGAGCTGATTACACACCCAGCTAGATACAGAGCACACAGAGAGCTGAAACAACACAAAGTGCAGAGACGTGACTGTGCAGAAATGACAAGATTATAGTATTAGACACATTACAGAAGAATAATGGACTGTAAAACTGTGTGCACATTTGTAATTCCCATATAAAAGACCAGAGTTTCTCACCTGGATTCTGTAGAGACCTCACCATCACGGGTGCTGATGGTCAAGTGCTTAGGGTACTCTCCTCCGGACCACGAGGACGCGGGTTCAAATCCTACCTCCTGCACTACCATCATTGTGCCCATCACTTGTGATGGAACTGTCCCAGAAAGTAGGCGATAGAAGTGGCTCTGGATGAAAGTGCGTGTTAAATGCTGTAAATTCAAATCTGGAACCACTGGAGACTTCTTGAACTGAGTCCTAATTTAATATTATGCACACACAATATGGGAGTTGTCCACCGTATTACACCCCCCCACTTTAACCCTCCTTTTCTTTCTAGAACTATATTTTGAAAGCACTTTACTCTTAAACTGGATGTTGTACTCAAACCGCGTGTTTACAAGCAGTCAGTCCCAGCTCAGCAGTACCACTAACGGGAGCATAGCTACCTCAACCGTTAGCGCTCAGAGTTACACTCAAGTTAAACTCTTCACACACACTTACTCGTAACTCAGCACGTTGGGCCGTTGGTAGTGTAACGGTGAGGGAGTTGGCCTTGTGATTGGAATGTCGCCGGTTGGAATCCCAGACCAGCAAAGGTACCACTGAGGTACTCATGAGCAAGGTACCGTCCCCACACACTGCTCCCCGGGTGCTGCCCGTGTCAGCTGCCCACTGCTCCTCCACAGACGGGTCAAATGCAGAGCTGACGTGTGGTTGTGGTGCGTTGTGTGCTGTGTTATATAGAGCATTATACAAATAAGGCTGAGTTGAGTGTGAAGTGAGTGTGCAGTGTGATGAGGTGAGGAATTATCAGCCAGGTACATCATCTTAGGAGCAGTATTAAACAAGCATGAAAATAATTCCAGCAGATTACAGACTCATCTCTCTCTCCCTCTCTCTCTGTCTCTCCAGGCGTCTCACTTCTTCTGGGGTCTGTGGGCCCTGATTCAGGCTCAGTACTCCACCATCGACTTTGACTTCCTGGGGTTAGTGTTTTATTCATTATTTTTCCTTTACACGCACCTTACAGACTCCTGACTGCACCTCAAAGTGTGTTACAGAGAACGCAAGTAACATATTGATGGGGTGTGACGAGATCTCACCTTACATCTGCAGGGATTACGCATCTAACGTGCGCCTCTCTTCATTTTTGTAACCTTTAGTCTCATAGACTCGTAACTCGCGACAGGAGTAACACACATGGATGATACACATATCAGTGAAATTGAGAAGACTTACCCTATACGCTCATCTCAGTCCCGTGTTTGTGCAATAAATTATTCCAGAGTAATCGTGTGCGCAAGGGAGAGTAAATTTAAAGGGTTTCTCACCAAAAACACACTGCTGAAACTCCATAAAACATCCATATGATTTACTTTAGGCGCAAATAAAGCGTGGGTTCACTTCCGCGATGCTCCACACACTTACCGTTGGATTCAGTGTAACAGATTCATCATAATTCGTCATAATTTTTTTCCACTGTCTTTCTACATAATAAATATATATTTATTTTCATTCTGTAACTGTTGGGGGATAGTGTTTGACTGCATTCTAGAGGTCATCTGGTCAGGAACATCTCTGGGGCAGACTGCTCACTTCTTCAGCAGTAATAACGATGCCAAGGAAGGTCAAATTCAATTTCCGTCTGGAAACAAGCACATATTTTTATATTGTAATAAGCCACAGAATGTCCCAGATTGAAAAATATATATATATAAAACAATGGCTATGGACCTTTACCCCACACATTTCTAAAGTTAAATCTCTACTGAAAAACATTGTCTTGTAGAAATAAAAGAAAGAAAGTACAATTTCACTAGACAAAAACTAGAATTTGCTTATAAAAATGATAATATCAAGATTTTACTTGTTAGTTTCACATCAAATAATTACATAAATAAGTAGCTCTGGGTCTTCTAATAAAAACAACATAAGGCATGAATGACTAGCTTATGGAATTAAAATGTTATAGCCCAATAAATACAGGGATGCAGAAACGCTCAAAAATGACCCAGAGTTCAAGGGTTAGTGTCTCATCACACCCCTAACATTAAAGTAATGTGAAATTATTCTTCCATATTACTATTGGTTTCTACTCTTATTGGTTATATACTTTTGCCATATACTTTTCTATATCTTATATATAGATTTGTTCATGGAGAGATATTTGAACTTATTTACAGATCTCTTTTATTTTCAGTTTTTATTGTTATTTTTATATTTTAGTTAATATCAATATTATATCATATTGGCTCAAAATTTGCCCGTAAGAATCAATAGTCTGCTTGTGAAAAATTAATTAAACACTGAGAAATTGTATTAAAATGATATTCTTTTCATATTTTATTTGAAATATTTTATTAATCATTAGAATTAATATTTAAAAAGGCAGATGAGTGAACAGGCAGTTAAACCCAGTGAAAGTAAGACGATGTGTTAAACTGTATTCTCCTGACAGTTCATCAGAAGCACCGTGCAGAAGTTATATTAGTTTTCTCTCTTCAGGTATGCAGTTCTGCGCTTCAGTCAGTACTTCAAGATGAAACCGGAGGTGACGGCTCTGACCCTTCCGGAATAGTGTCCGAGTCGCTGGCGCTCGAGTGCTTCTCTCTACAGAAGGGCTCCCTCTGGTGGACGTGGGCAGTAACAACAAGAGCTCTTCCATCTCTCAACTCAATGCTGCACTTCTACAACTCAACACACCATCCTAAAAATAACACACCTCTCTGTTCACCACCTCCTCACCACGTCTTCAGATTTCTGTCATCGAGACCAAGGCCCGGGAGCGCTCGGCTTGGGGACAGGGCTCGGGGCCAGCTGCCAAATCCCCAACTCAACCCAGCTAAAGATAAAAGGTGGGAAAGATCAGCCGTCGCTCTGCACAACCAAGCTAAATTGGGACGGGCTTCTCTTATTCGGGAAAATCTCGCCCTGCTCCGTGCACCGGAAGGGAATTAGAACTGACCCAAAATTTACCGAGACCAGCTGGACGTCCGGCGAGGCGGCACCCGGTTAACACGACGTCCTCCCAACCCCTCTGTCCCGTAAGGTCATTCCCACTTGTTTACATGCAAAAGATGTGAAAGTCTCTGACACCTGCAAGTTAAGAGTCGACCTGCGTTTCACACCTGCTGGTGAACGTCTCACGCCTGCAGAGCTCAAGGCCTTCCAGACTCAGCTGTGGGCCAACTCTGAGCTTCAGGGACCAACATAAAACGCGGTTTATTATTATTATTGTTATTATTTCCATTTTCACTGTTAATTTCTGACATTTCCTGCCTGTCCTGTCACTGTGAGCCACTTTATAATCAGATTAGTAAACTGGAGCTGTGTTAAGGTTGGGCTCGAGAAGGTAGTTGCTTTGTTTAATAGCTTTCATCTGACATTTTAAGGATGACGAATACGCCAAAGTGCTCATACTGCTTTCTTGCTTGTACAGATTGCACACTGTAAAACTCCCGACGGTTGTACGATGCGTTTTCTTTTTAAAAAGGCTGTTTTTATACCAGATTTAAGTGGCGCTGTTTTGAGATTTGCACGATTGTTGTGAAGTAGCGGCGAACCGCTCGTAACGGCCACGACGCCCCAGATGATGCCTTATATTGAGGAGACCAGCCGGTGGACGGAGCGCCACGTCGTTCGGCTTGTGCCTCTTCCACGCGGCCGACTCCCAAGTGTGCAGATGAGAAGTCGGTCTTAATCGTAGCGCGCCAAAGATCCACAGGGTTTTTTGGAACTTGGGTTAAGGCCTGTTGTGCACTAAAAAATTAATAGGGATTTTTTATTGTCTAATTAAAAATTAGCCTTTTTCTGGGTCTGAAAGACCTCCCCCGTCTGCTCCCCTTTAGTCTGTTTGAGTTTTCAGCTTAGTTGGCAGCCGACCGGGCTGTACGTTATGATACTGTGAAATCTACATTTCTATGAATAGTTCTCTGTAAGTGTACAAGCACCACAAGAGCAGCCGGTCAGGTTGGTGAAGTTACACACTGTGTATATGTTAGTGCAGCTCAAACTGTGCCTCAAATGTGATCCACTGCAGCTCTCGTACCAATCTGAATCTCATCCGGAACCAGTTTTCATCTCAGCATCCAGCAGCACCTCTGTTAGTCCGCAAAGGTTCTCTTCAAACTATTGACGTGCTTCTGACAGACGTCGATTTGTACAGAAAATTCCCCCAAACCTGCAGCCACTACCGCATGTAGTATATGTGTATATGTACATCTATCAACTAAAGTAACAGCCATGTCTATTGTGACTTACTGTACATATGGGAGATTTAATATTTTCTTCTTACAACTGAAAAAGTCAATTAACATCAGTAACCTGGAAGAACACAGATGTGGTATGTAGAGGTGGAGGTTTAGTTTCTGTATTTGGGATACTTCATCTGAAATGAAATAAAAGTCTACGTGTAATACGTCTCTTTTTAGTCTTTTATTCAGATACTTCATACATGCAGAACAAACATTATTCCAATGTGTACCGAGGCTAAACGACTTCCTGCAACATAACTGCTCATTACTGGAATGTGTGTTTGCTGAAATGTTGAGCAAATAGAATAAGTGTGACATGCGGGACGATGCCGGGCCTGCCGCCGTCTTGTTGATAAGCGGATTGTACAATGTAAAATAATCACGGCAGCGGCGAATTTAAGTCTCTAATTGAATTAGCAGAAACCCTCTGGCGCGTTATAACAACATTTATTACAGAATTCAATATTCTTTATTCACGCCTCAACCTACATCCCTTTCACCGAGGTCAAATTACACAGACTTGTGTCTGAAATCATCACCTTGAAAAGAGACAAAGTTTGCCAACATATTGGGAAATTGTGTGGTTTTAGTTTAACTCTTAGTGCCCTGCTCTTGTCTTCACCCAGGTGTTGTAGAGCAATAAAATGTCATGAACAACTCTTTTAGTCATATGCATTTACTGTTTTGTTGTGATTAAACTTAACAAACACCTGTGCTGAAATGGGAGATACAAGAGCCGCATAGGGCCCTATGAAATCCGTTTTGTTTTTTCCTGAAGTCTGTTTTTTCCATTTTTATTCTTCTGAATTCCGTGTTTTACGTTGTAATCATATTTATTCACCTAAAAAGTGTCTAATTATGGAGTAGATGGAAAAAGTCAACACAATAGAAAAAAATTCAAATTAAATGACTTATTCAACTTCAACAAAGTGCTGGGAACATTTACTGCTTTGGTAAAACATTTACCTGTAAACAACAAACAACATTCATTTTTTGGTGCAAAACGACACGTTTCTGATGTGAGTGTTTGACTGTAAGTGGTCGTTGCGTGTTCTTGCGGGTGCAGTCTATCGTGTGCTGGCAAAACCTACAAAAGAGTTGTTCTCCCGATTCATAAAAATCGTTTAGGTATCGTTTTGCTCTAAACTTAGCACTGACACTCAAATTCCATCATTGTTTTGAGGACTTGGGTGTCTTCGTCTTTTCACCATAGCTGACCGTTGACGTTTCTCCCTCTGTGTCTGTGAGTTTGTGTGTGTGGAAAGCTGAGTCCCGCCTCAACAGGTAACACGTACAGGGGGCTGCAGCGGCCGAAATGTATTAGAAACCATTGCTTTGCTTTGACCACACACCGATATCAGGGAATTATACAACATTCTGCGTTTTACAACGGATTCCATTTTATTTGTTGAATTCCGCGATTCCGTCTGCATTTTCCGCATCGTGCAAATCATAGGGCCCTAGCCGCAGAGACAGAGACACAAATAGAGAATAACACGTAGAACCACGGGCACCAAAAGAGAATAACATGGAACTACACACAACCACAGACTTGGAGAATAAAGACACAAACACAGACACAAACCAAAAAGAACAGAACCACAGACACAGATGGAGAATAAAGCACAACTACAGACACAATCCAAGAACAACACACAACCGCAGACACACAAACATGAAGAATAAAGACAGAAAACTAGACTCAGAAAATTACTGACACAAACAGAGAACCTGAAAGAACAGACAAACAGGATAACACAGAACCACAGACACAAAGTAACTCACTCCCACGTTTGACCTTTCTGTCATTCAGCAGATGCTCTTATCCAGAGAGAGTTCCATGTGATCAGCGCTAGAACAGTCTCGCTGCAGCAGCGTTGTTAATGGTGTTGAGCAGTAGTGTTGCCCTGTGCTGTAGCCCACTGAGGGGAGGATTTAAACCCATGACCTCTTGGTGATCATCCTACAACTAGACCACCATCTACAAAAACAACCCCTAAAACACACTCATACAAATGACACTTTAATGGAGACTTGCAGGTCATGAAGTTTTAGTAAAGCTGACCCATATAAAATAAAACATAAAAACATGTAACATATAATAATATAATGGTTCCAGTGCCTCACCACACGGCGGATCACGGCCTGGTGACGCGGGTGAGGACACGTGCTCGGGGCGCTCGCGTGGAGGCGGGAGGAGCGGCGCTTCATTCATCTTGATTAGACGCGCCAACCTAATTACAAGCGGAGGAAACAGTAATTAGCACAAGTCTCACCTCGTTAATCACAAAAGACTCCTTCACTCTATTTTTATCTGATTAATGGCTCTTTAAACTCGGGGATATTTATATTTGGGCTGATTGTACACAGCCGCTCCGCTTCCGCTTCACCCTAACCTCATTAGGATCCGGCATTGTTTCACACAGCACAGACTTCACGCAAAACTTGCCACCTTCCTTAACAAAGACACAACTTGTTCCTGCCTCGAAATGATACGCTACACACTCCGGCATTCAAACACCAATGGCTGGGTTCCTCAACATGGAGTGTTAAGTTTTATTCTTGAAGTAAATTGCAGCGCCAGCACACAGAGCCACACACACAGAGCCACAAACACAGAACCACAAACACAAAACCACACACACGGAACAACAAACAGAGCCACAAACGCAGAACCACAAACACAAAACCACACACACGGAACCACAAACAGAACCACAAACACAGAACCACACCCACAGAGCCATAAACACAGAACCACAAACACAGAACCACAAACACAGAACCACACGTACAGAGCCACAAACACAGAATCACAAACACAGAACCACAAACACAGAACCACACATACAGAGCCACAAACACAGAACCACACACACAGAGCCACACACACACACAGAACCACACACACAGAGCCACAGCCTCAGGTCTATAGACACAGCAGTAACATGGTACAGTCCAATATTGATTCTGCAGGTAGGATTTTTGAAGACTGATTTGATTAGATGTTGGTGCTACTCTGTGGCAGAAGATGCTCCAGTGGAAATATTCAGAGTTTACAAAATCAACCCCATTATGCAATAATTTAGTGCAGATAAACAGTTATAACAGCTCTGTAATTTTGTAAATCTCACCAGTGCTGTTCAAGTTACTACCAACATGTACTAGACTCTAGATGACTCTAGTTAGTGTTTTTTCACTGTAATTCCATTCCAGTATGACTGTCTCTGAGTTGTGATGTGTTCTCGACTCCTGCATCACTGTTGAGTTACTTTCACCAGAGTAAGTGTGGAAGTAGGACATAGTAAAATGGTAAAATGTAGTTTACTGCAGTTGATCCTACATCAGTGGAGGGTGATGTGGTGCAGCATAATGACTGTAGATGTACACTCTGTAGGAAACAACTCTTTTACTCACACTCTTTTACTCTTGTCACAAGATACACTTTATATGAATTATGTGCAATGTGCCTTCAAAGTATATGATATATTTGTGAGAACTTGAGCAACAGCGTCCACTGTTAAAATGTTAAAATCATACACTTCAGCCCTAACCTTAATAAAGACATTGTGGTGTCGGATATTTGATAATGATGCACGTGCAGGAGATATATATCATGCCACTTGAGGACACTGAACCTTTCAAAAGTCCAGTTGCCTTCTGTTCAAGCCCTCAAGATGACCATGTCCTGGACGGCTGAGACACATTTTCATGCCGTTACACGTTTTTAGATTAGTCTAGACACCAAGGACTTTAGATCAGACATAAACAATTCTGAAGAAACAGGGAACATTGAACTTGCACATTGCACGCTGAACAAGTGGACAAGGTTATGGTCGAACGCTCATGTTCCAGTTTGTACTCTGTATGTTGCTTCATTGTGTAGTTCACTTCGTCTAACCAGCACGCTGCAAGTGCACATACGCAGTATCATCAATCAGATTACAACAATAATATACTGCTACAGTAATAAAGTGCAATAATAATCATAACAATAATGTTAACATGAATTTCCTGTGTGTTGGTTTATTGCTTGTTCCTCTGGGTCATTAATCAGGTACGCATTAGATGAGCACAGCCCAACCATAACCATCTTTTCACTCTCTTAACCCACAGAGCCAAGTGGAAGATGTACATTTCCTGTACCAGCAGCTGCATCGAGCACACCGCACGCTTGCATGCACATACACTAATATAAATACAGTAGATTGTCACACTGCTCACGTCTAGTTTTAATTGTAATATTGGGAATATTCATTTCTATATTTTTGTGATCTTATTAAATCACTTTATGACACGTCTCTACACCAGTTCTGCACTGACTTTACAAATAGTGAAATGTCATATACACTGCTGCTCATTTATTATTTTAATGCAATACACTTTGAAGACTTTTTTGTTTATGTGCATCAACAGTGTGAGTTACATGTGTTTTATAACTATTTTTAGACCATCATTTCGGTCAGTGCACCTGAAAAATGTGTCCTGCAACAACAATCATTCATTTTCTGACCAGGCGTGAGGCGAGTGCCTACCCTGGATGGGCACCAACGCAGCGCAGTTTAGACTAATCAATCAAGCTACAGCACATGCTTTCAGGCTGTGGGAGGAAACCATAGCACCTGGAGGAAACCCACACCATCACCGGGAAACTTGATATGGAAAGACCCCACAGCCCACTGAACCCAGGGATCGCTGACCACCGCACTACCGTGCCGCCCTGTGCAATAACAATAAAGGAATCTTAACGCTTCTTATTTCACTATGTTGTAATTGCATAACTGGGTATGTGACAAGCTGCTCTCGGGGAGAGTCAAGTCCCAGATGCGTAAAGGTACCACTGAGGTACTCATGAGCAAGGCATCGTCCCCAAGCACTGCTACCAGGGTGGTGACCACATCAGCTGCCCACTGCTCCTCCACACGGTTCACATGTGGTTTGTGGTGCACTGTGTGCCGTGCTGTGTTCACAATGACAAATAAACCACTCACTCCCTGCGGCTGGCGTCTGCAGAATGAGGAAGAGGTTTACTCCACATGTTCAACGTGACAAGCGTCAAATCGGCTGTTCTCCGTTCTAAGCAGGTGTAGTTCTTATATATATATACCATATTCTATAAGCATGATTTCCCTACCAAAATGCAGCCAGTGGTGGGGAAACATCTGGCGCTAGCAGGCTGGTAGAGTGCTTTTTCTTCCGTCTACAGATGTGGAGCAGTTCCAGCCCAGATTTATCACAAAGGAGGGGGTAATAGGCAGCGTGATATTCTGGATCAAAAGGCTGAAGTGAAGAGCTAAAGATTGTGAAGCAGATAATAAACAAGTCTGGCACAATGAGAACAGCTGCTCATAACGCAGCGGCTAAAGATATTCCTGCAGATTAGCGGCTGAGCCACAATGCTAACAGCTGTCATTGGAGAGGATAATACAATAGTGGTGTGTGTGTGAGAGAGAGAGGGAGTGTGTGTGTGGTGGGGACGGGGTTATAAGTAGATGGAGAAAAACATGTGCTATCATCACAAAGGGATTGTCGGTCCTGAACGCTTTACATCCCTCAATCCTCCCGGATCAAACGGGCTTTGTATCAGCCGCTGTTACACACACACACACACACACTCAACTCCGTCAGAGAGCTCCCGGGCTAATCTCACCGCCGCATTGGGTTTTTTTACAGCTTTTCATCTCGCAAAACGTCGAGTGTGATAGAGCGGCTTGGTAAGGCCTACTGTTGGTGTAAGAATGACAGAATGAAGCTCATTGTTAGCGGCTGATTTGGCCCAACTTTGAAGCCGATTTGTTGCCGCTTTGAATCCATTAGCGACGTGAAGCCATTGTTGGAGCTCTCGGGATTGTCGCTTATCGAGCCGCTGTAGCTCTTAGACATGAACTGCTGAATTCTGCCCTCGCTTTATTATTATTATTCACTCAATAGCCAATTGTCTCTCTCTTCCCCCTCTCACACGACTTAGCACGAGCAAACACAGAGACACACAATTAGGTATTGAGTGAATAATAAAGAGAGGACAACATCTCATCAGAGAGAAGGAGAGAGAGAGGAAGACAGACACACACGCAAATAGAGAGATAGAGAGATGGATGGATGAACAGATGGACAGACAGACGGACACATAGACTGATAGATTGATGGATGGACTGATGAATGGACAAATAGAAGGATAGATAGGTAGTTAGATAGATAGAAGGATGAATGAATTGACGGACAAGGATGGACAGATCAATAGATAGATAGAGAGGTAAGGGAGAGTAAGGGAAGAAGAGAGAGAGAGAGCATACGGTACAGAAGATAATAATAATTTGATTTTTTTTTAGAGTTGGTGTTGTTCATTTTAAAGACTGGTTATTTGATGTCTACATGTTCAGCATGTTTGAGACTCGTCTACACACCTCCCTCCAGCTCCTCATTTCAGCAGTAAGGTTCTCGCTGCTGCAGCTTCAGCTAAGGCTCTTACTCTGGTTCACCTGTGATCGGTTTATTTATTTAGTTTAAAATGTATATTTTTTAATGCATATTTTGTATTTTACTTATTTATTGTTTATTCCATGTGCCTTATTTGTTCTATGTTCTCTGCACTGAAAAAAACAAACCCTGGAGCCACGTCGTCTCGTCTCTCTATGTATCTGTACAGTATAGAGCAGAGATGACAATAAAGTTTACTTTGACTTTGACTGACTTTAGTACATTTGTCATATTGTTGTATGTTTAAACCTCTGTAGGTCTCCAGGGCTCAGAGATTTGTTTCTTTTCTTGTCCAGCACTCTTTATTACAATATTGGTCTTGTGTTGAACAGCAAAATCAGATTTTATTTGCCATGTAGGTCAGAAAATCTTACAAAGAATTAGTTTCTGGTGGTTAGTGTCTCTCTAGTCAAATATAGACATTGTGGAGACGTGAAACAGTATAAATACTACGAGACACACCAATATACAATACACCATCAACACTAACACTATACAATACAACATATACCACACCATTTACACACTTCTACCACCACGACGCCACAGAAGACTTCTATAAGGGATTCATCAGTTATATTGATATTAATGAGCATTAAAACTGGACTGATCAATCATCACCTCACCAGTGAAGCAAACACATGCACAAACTGACCAACAGATGGCAGCAGTGCGCCGTGCGGTCACCAGCTCCTACACAGAGAAATATCATAAACCTCACATCTCTCTGACCCTCTCCCGTCTCATTAGTCATATTTTATCTCTTATATTAGGGTTAGACAATACATATAACAATTTTAAAACATTACTGTTGGTCGAGTGTTAGAGTATAATATCTTACTTCTGCCCTGAATGTGGTTAGTTTGGCACCTGTGTGTTCAACGCCGTCCTGGCGTGTAGGTGGAGTAATCAGGCACTGTGAGTGTGTGTTGTGTGAGTAATTGTTGTAAAATAGCAGTAGTTATTACAGTTTTCCTCAAATGCTCACAAACATTTCTCCTCATCAAACCGCCCCTCTGCTGAGAAACATCCTTACACACATTTCAAAAACTGTTCACACAAGCAATATGCAGCACACGCTTCAAAATGACAAAATACATGCCCCAGAACAGCATTCACACACATATTCAACAAGAAGCCACAACAATCAGCGTTTATTCACACTGCGCTAATAAATCAGACGTGTGTAGAGATGTATTAAATTTGACACTGTAAACGGAATAAGCTTGTTCCATGCTGAAACACATGAGCGGGTCTGATCGTACAGAGACTACATACAGGACAATGACAACGTGACAATAAGTATATAGCTAAAGCAACAACAACTGAACAATATACAAAATAATCAAATGTATAATATATAAAGTGAATTTCCCCGTTTGTGCACAAAGATTTTGGAATGTCATATCCACCACCGGCAACACTCGAGCATCTTACTCTTAACCACTCGAAGAAGGGAGAGCTGCTCAAATCAACAACAAGACCCAAAATAAGTAGAATAAATAAATAGAAGAAAATTTAATTATAAACAAAATAAATATTAAATATAAAATATAACGTGAAATAATATTTATTAAAAATATTATCCATTCATTCAGTATCCGAGCTGCTTCATCCTTATCGGGTCGCGGGGACTGGAGTCTATCCCGGGAATTATGGGCACAAGGCGGGGACCAACACACCGCAGGGCACACACACACACACACACACACTCACTCACACCTTACAGGGCCAATTTAGAGTCACCAATTAACCTACAGCACATGGTTTTGGACTGTGGGAGGAAACCCACACGAACACGGGGAGAGCATGCAAACTCCACACAGAAACACCCGACACAGAAACGACCGACCCACGGTTTGAACCCAGGACCAAGAGCTCAGAGGTGAACACTGCTACAAGAACTACAACAATAAAGCTTGCATCTGTACCTGCCTGCAGAAGAACCTGTGCATTGTCCCACAAAGCTCCTGGTGCTGGAAGTGGGTGATTCTTTGTCATTGTGAACACAGCACAGCAGTGGGCAGGGCCAGGGGAGCAGTGCTTGGGAACGGTACCTTGCTCATGAGTACCTCAGTGGTACCTTTTGCTCAGGGTAAATTCTAATGACATAATGGAGGAGGTGAACGGTGAAAGTGTTTGTCACTTTGGTGCAGCACTCGGTTAGCAGTGCCTGGGAGGGTTCCCCAGTGGTACCTTTACTGGATCGGGATTCAAACCGCCGACCTTCCGATCACAGAGCAAACTCCCTAATCATTACCAAGTTCAGCAGGGCGACGAAGCACACGACGCACACCATACTTTATCGTATATGCAGATTTAAATGACATTTCTAACGAATTATGTTAGATATTTCTAGTTATATTTCCTATTATAAATTACATAATTGGACTTTATATTGTATAATACATTGTAATATATATATTTTAAAAATCTTTCTGCTTGTAATGAAAGTGTAGACAAAAGCACTGCAGTGATGGCTGAGTTTTGTAACTTGCTGAACTTGATGTATGACTGTAACTCCAGGTGTGTGTAATTCCTGTTAGTCCTGTGAGATTATAATGTTGAGGGATTATAATGAGATTTAATCTTAACGAACGAGGGCTGTGTGAGGTGTTCTGAGAAAAGCGTTTAGGAAGTTTATAAAGAGAGCAAACTGCAGTAAATGTGTGTATTTGATGAGTGTGAATTAGAGAAGCACTAAGTGTGTGTGGAGAGTACGAGCTTGAGGAAAACTCTAAATGAGTTTCTTGAGATAAAAGTAAACGTGCGTACCTGACTCCGGAGGTGAAGAGACTGAAACCTCTCACCTGAACCTGCGCTGACGTGTTTACTTCAGACGAGGCGTTTGCTGAAATTTGGTTGCAATTAAAAGTGGAATTTAGTGATTTCTCTCTCAGAGAGCTACCTTGTCCTTCCTGTGAGGGAGTCCTTTCTTTTTAGTGTCATTTCAAATCAAACAGTTCTCTTTGGAACATGTTTTTGAAGAGGAGAGGCGAGGGGTATGAGTGATATTAGCAATACAATAATTACTACAGTCCGGAATAATAATTTAAGATGCTGGCCTTGAAGTCTCAGATATTTTTGAAATGTTTATCTTTTTGAAGAGTGTCATCACAACAAAAAATGCCTTTCTGGAGTTGGAAAGTTGAACTACGTTCCAGAGCAAAAAGTCACAGGAGATGATAAAATAAAGTGTTGTTGAAATGAAATGTGGAGAAAGTCAGCAGCAAGCATGAGCAAACAAATAACGCAACAAACATCACTTAACGAACCCGAGGTAGAACAAATGCTCTCGCCCGGCTCTTTTAAACCGCGTTTCCATTTTTCCTCAGATGCGCAGCAGACATCAGAGGCCGGCCGATCTAACGGAGCACAAAGGCACGCTTTATTCCACACATGAAAATCGGCCTCATCTAAAATAATTAATATGTCCTTGAGAAAAACAAAAGGGGGCCTTCACAAAAGCGAGGGACACGGCTACGCAGGGAGGAAGATGATAATTGTTTTCAAGTCCCGGGCTACTCGGCAAATTAGTTTTGTTGTAGTGAAAACACAGCATTTCCTGTCTTTTATTATAGACCCCATTTATATATTTTTCTCTCCCTCTCTCCTCTCTCTCTCCTCCACGCTTTTTGTTTCTTGCCATCCTGACTCTTGTGTTTACCGTCTCCTCTGCTTTCACGCCGCACGCGCAGAGCCTTCTTTTGTGCGCCGGGCTTTTAACATCTCAGCCCGTCTATTTATTTCTCCTCTCTCCTCGGCCGGCGTTGGACTTTGAACCCGGCGCGTCGCGAGCCATTTTACCTGGGCTTTCATTGCTAATCAGGCGAGGCCCCCGCCTGGAGCACGGGGCCCTCGTCACGAGGCTCGACAGGACCGGCGAGTAAACAAGCGGAATGGCCTCTGTCCCGGGGGAGAGACAACGAGACGGTTTGTTGCTCCGTCTTTACAAAAAGAGAATCTTTTAAAAAAAGCAAAGAAAAGAAGGAAAATAAAAATGAAAGACGCCAGGCCATTTTCCCTTTTCCCACCCCACAGGGAAGAGAGGGAGGGGACGAGATTTCTTTATTGAACATTCCAAAGCGAGCAAGAGATATTCTCCACTTTCCTTTAGTGAAGCGGCTGAATGGGGAAAATGGGAGCTTTGTCGGAGCCGCATTGTGGCGCTGGAGGTTAATCGATGTGTTTCTCATCGTGAGACTCCGGGCCGCACAACGAGGCTAATCTCGGAGACCCGGCTCCTCGCCAGGAAACTAAAGACCTTTGGCTCTCTTGCACTCAGCAGCCTTCCCAAAAGAGAAGAAAATGAAAAATGACATCCCGTAAGAAGCATTTAATTGATCATCCGTCTAAAATACGCCATGTTTTTGGCATCCATCAAACCCCACCTGAGGAACCCGCGAGCTTTTCAGGAGCCTGTGCCACATTATTTTTGTAAACGTGGTCAGTGCGGTCAGGCTTCAGTGAGGGCTCCGCGGGCCTGTAGGATGCCCACCAAATAATCTTAATAAGAACTTGTTTACACAGTAACATTTGCTTTGCTCCAGTGTCAGTGTTGGAGGAACTACCTTCCAGCTGGAGGTGTACAAGTAGCCGTCACTGTGAAGAGTGTGTGGAAAGATCATTTTGCAGCGCTTCTTCACTGTTAAAGCTAGAGTATTTTAGAAGCATAAGGTACTGAATAAAGTAGTTCTGTTAATAGCACCACTGATTTTAATGTGGTCAGAAAGTGTTCTACATTTCACTCTCAAACCAGATGGTTTAAACATAACTTTGCGTTAGGCATTGTTTCAGGTCTGTGTGTGGTACACCAACAGCTAATTAAGTATATGAGACATGGATGGGTACTTCAGTCATTTTGGAGGAAATTTAGGTAACTGATAGCACATACAGAAAATACAGAAGAACAGAACAGTGTTACAAGAGATTTCCACCAGCAGTAAGATTTATTCTGAATAATAACATAAATAAATAATCTCAGTTTAAATAATCTAAATGATTCTTTTTAAATCTACTGCAGAACTTGGTCACATCAAAATCTGCAATAGACGTTTGTCACATAGACTGCGATACTGTAAAACGTCATTTACGTCACATCACAGCCGTCACACGCGCCACATTCGTCCTCAACAACGAGGTCACGTGACCCCCGCCCCCCGCGCCCCACTTCCTCCTCCGCACTTCTCCACTAGCCAGACTTCCACAGAGAGGACGAGGGTTCTTCTTCTTCTTCATCTTTTTTTCCTCTCCCCAGACACGTCTCCAAACTTCTCCTCGCTCGCTCGCGCCATCAGATAAATGGCAGTTATACATAGCCCTATTTGCATAGCAAGTTTCCATTAAATCCACGTGTGTCATTACAGTTCAAATTCTTAATTATGCCACAATTTTTCCTCAGGGAAAAAATTCATGGAGGCCACTTCTCTCCACAATCTGTCCATATGGCGTTTAATTAAAAGTTTTCTTAAGGAGTAAATTGTGTTCAATTCAATTAAAACTGTAATGTCATAGCAAAATAATGGGCATAGCCTTCTACAGCGCTGTGTGCAGGAGAGAGAGAGAGAGAGAAGCTCATTTTTGTGCGGTGTTTGCACGGGGAAGTGCGTATCTTGGTTTTGCGGGGAAAAAAACACAGCGAAAGAAAGAAAAACCCAGAACAAAATATGCGAGAAGCAAATATCACCAAAGCCTCCTACATAGTATCAGGCCTTAGGCATTGCAAATTAACATTGCTGGAGCTATTTCTAGATTCCACTCTTGGAATTCACACCATGACAAATGAAGCATTGGAGTTCGGAATTCCTATTTATCTGCATCGCGCAGAGGCACCTCTTTGGGGGCGAAGAATGGAGGATTTAAGAGCAAGACAAAAAAGCATTTTGCGGGATAAATTAAAAAATAAATAGATAGATTGTCTTGCGTCGAGAGGTAAACTGGTGCTGAGAGACGAGGCGGAATGGGGATGCTTAAAAAAAAAAGGACAAGAAAAGCGGTGTGTGTGTGTGTGTGTGTGTGAGGATGAGGAGGGAGAGCGTCTCGCTGTGAGCTGAGTGGTGTGGGTGCAGTCCTGCAGGCGCAGTGTTTTTTTGGGGGGTTGTGCTTGTGCTTGGTTTTGGGGACGGCTTTGTGCTGGAGGAGGTTAAAAATGGTGTTTTTGAGAATGTGCAGCACACAACAGCCATCTGCCAGGACACAAGTGCCATCCTGGTGTGTGTGTGTGTGTGTGTGTGTTTGGGGTTCTATTGAAATGGGGAGGTATAGAGTAAGTTCTTGTCCCCGCTCGCTTTTCTCTCCAGCGCCGAGGCCCCGAAGCGTCAACAAAGGGCCATGAATTTCCTCTGTGAGTTAAGCAGAATGGAACTGTGTCTCTGTTAAACTCACACTGTTCTGGAGCCTCTCACTCACACTCACTCTCTTTCACACGCTCACACACACGACGACACACAGCAGGTTATCAGTAGTGCAGCAGCTTTTAAAATGCTGGAACTGTATAAGTAAGTAAATAACTTGGATGTAGTTAGCTACTTTTACTCTGTAGCGTGTAGTGTAGAAACTACTTCACTGCCTGCAGTTTCTCACTTGACTCATGCTATGATGTTTGCACAAATTATTGAAATTATTGTACATAGACTGTCATTTCTCCCGTTATGATATTTGCACATATTAGTGAATTCCTCATACACCCTGCTAAGTTGAATCTGCTCAAAAGAGCTGAGGAAATTTGTTGCCTCGTTTAGTTTCAAAACTACTTGCTTCAATTTATTTGAACACGAGCATGATTTTCATTAAACAAACTTAAGTCAAGGCTTAAGTTGTTCTACCTCATAACTTCAAGTTTAATGGACTACAATTTTCAAGTTAATTCATCCATTTAAAACTTATTACTGAGTTTTACTGATTTACACATTTAATCTGAAAGTTAACTTTTACTACACATTTTAAAATTAAGATACAACTTATAGGATACATAAATTCCAGAAAAAAATCAAATTATGACTGTCTACCTCATAATTTTGACTTTTTACCTCATAATGATGACTTTTTGTTGCATAATTTCATCTTTTCACCTCATAAATTCTACTTTTTACCTCACAATTTTAAATTTTCACCTCATAAATTCTACTTTTTACCTCATAAATTCTACTTTTTAACCTCATAAATTCTACTTTTTACCTCATAAATTGAGGTAAAATTCTCATTAATTTTCTCTGTTTTTTAGAGTGATAGCACTGAAGCTGGTACGGCCAGCCCCAAGTTAGTGGTGTTTTCCCGCACCATTTCTAAACGCAAGTCGGCACCACTGGTTTCTGCATGGTGGGCTGGCTGGATATAAAATATTAAACATCAACCACAAACGTATCAATAATAATGAAATTACCACAACTAGACGCAGATGAGTCTTATTCCGCAAAACAGTCGGTGTTTAACAATGAAAAGCAGCTTAAATGTAGCATAGCAAAGTCACAAATTAATCATATTTATCTATAGATCTAAAATTATATAATGCCAAAAACAATTTGCGCTGTTTGCTTAACGACTCTCTCTTTTCTTCATGGTTTGGCACGATTCCTTCCTGCTTGATTTTCTCTCCCAAAAATGTGCAATAAATGCTGCAAGTGAAGTTAATGTTATTTAGTTTTGTTGTCTTTGGCACAAGTTATGGTAACTTTATATGCAAAAATAAGTCACTATAACTTATTTTTAAATAAAAACGACTTTTGGGTTGACAGTGTGTAGTTAGCTCAGACTTTACAAAAGATCAGACTTCATATGTTGGTTTTATATGTCAGACTTAATGTTTAAGTAAATGAGTGATTATCACGTGACCTCTGCATTTGACCCATCTGTGAAGGAGCAGTGTGCAGCATTTTTGGTACCTCGAGTGCTTGGGAACAGTACCTTGCTCATGAGTACCTTAAGCGGTTTGGGACTTGAACAAATGACCTTCCGATCACGAGAGCAACTCCCTTATCATTACACTACTGACTGCCCCATGTTGTTCATATGATGGTTGAGATGAGAAGCGAGTTATACATTGACCTCTGCAGCAGGTTAATCATCTGGACAAACAGGAAGGTTAACATGTTAACAGTTGAAAATGCAGTGGTCCTTCATGATGACTATACGTCACAATCCGGATGCTAATGAAGACGTTTTTAGTAGGTAGTGAAGGAAGACGGGCAACACAAGCACACAGGAGTTTTTACATCTCCCTATTTTCCCCCTCATTTGGATGCACATCTTTATCTTGTCCTGTTCCTCCTCAGATGGGAAGCCGAAGATGATTCCGTGTCTTTTGGCGCTGGCCTTTTTCGGACTCCCCGGGGTTCCTCTGGCCTTGTTTGGGTTTGCTTTCTGGGTCAGAGGACCTATTTTTTTTGCTCCGTGTTTGCTCATCTTTCACAGATAATATTTCACACACGTTACAGATAACACACCTCCACATGCTGCGAGCTTCAGGAGCAGGGCTGGGTTGGTGCTAACGAGAGGACGTGTCGGCTTTTGTCCAAAATGTTGTATAATGACGGTCTGAGAGGGAAAATAAAGACACATGAATATATGAAGTGGAAAAATGGGTGCGGTGGAGGTTTAGTGATGGGATACTCGTCGCTGGAACAAGAGGTTGTGGGTTTGAATCCCTTTCTCCAGCACTACCACCACTAGGCCCCTGAGCAAGATCCTTTACCCTAAGTTGCTGCAGGGAGACTGACCCTCAGATTAGAAAATGGACGTTGCACTGGATAGTGACCCTTACACAAAAATTTCAGACTTCTGGAAAAGACTTACCGTTAACCTTTGGCGATGTTGTCACAAATTTGCAGCAAGGTGATGTTTTCACATGCAAATTAGGTTTGTAGCAAACTTGTAAATTTGTCACCAAAAGTTCACTACAAGTTTGTCATTACTGGCTAATTGTTTTGGCAAATTTGTCACTAGTGGCAATTTGTCATTGTTGCCAGAACATTGCTGCAAGTTTGCCACTAGTGACTGACAATGCCAAACTCGTGGCAACATATTCCACTGTTTACATTTACATTTTACATTTACAGTATTTAGCAGACGCTCTTATCCAGAGCGACTTACAACAGTGCTTTGTAGTCCACAACTGTTCCTAGATCCATAAGCTATGTCAACATCTGTAGTTAAACCAAATTACCACAGACTAAGTTTTATACTTTAACGAAAAAGAATGGGTTAGAGGAAAGAAGTTCAGACAGACACACGTTAGTGGGTTTTTTTTTTTTTTTTAATAAAAGGTTAACATAAAAGGTGAATTAGTCCCCTAGATACTCTTTGAAGAGGTGTGTCTTCAGACGACGTTTGAAGACAGCAAGGGAAGCGGAAGTTGGTTCCACCACTGAGGAGCCAGCACTGCAAAGAGTTTCGATGCATGTTTTCCTCTTCTCTTAAGTAGAGGTGGTTCCAAACGAGCAGCAGTTGATGCTCTCAGAGGACGAGAAGTGACACGTTGTTTAATAAGTGCTGATAGGTAAGGAGGTGCAGATCCATCCTTGGCCTTGAAGGCAAGTGTTAGGGTTTTGAACCTGATGCGAGCAGCCACAGGGAGCCAGTGCAGGTTCCGCAGCAGAGGTGTGGTGTGTGTGAATTTAGAAACGCTGAAGATAAGTCTTGCAGCTGCATTCTGGATCAGCTGAAGTGGTCGTGTTGCTTTCATTGAAAGTCCAGCCATTAGGGAATTACAGTAGTCCAACTTAGAGAGAACCAAGGACTGGACAAGAAGCTGAGTAGCTTCGGTAGTTAGAAAGGGGCGGATTCTTCTGATGTTGTATAGAAGATATCTACAGGTCCTAGTGAGGTTGCTAATGTGTGAAGAGAATGACAGTTCGTCATCCAGAATGACACCAAGGTTTCTTGCCGTTTTTGAGGGGATGATAACAGAGTTATCAAAAGAAATGGCAAGGTCGAGGTTTGGTGAAGGACTGCCTGTTTGCTACAAATTAATCAGAAGTTTGCCACAAACAGGTTTATACACTAAGGGTGTTTTCACATATAGCCCTCTTTAAAGGAAGTGGAGCAACAGAAAGGGAACTCAGTTCTTTTTTTATGTTCACACTGTGAGTTTGTTTGAAAGGGGACTCGGTTCTCTTTCTGCTCCACTTCAGCTCAGATGGGGCCTCGGTCTTTTTTCTGTTCATACTTCATTCTTATGGAGCTCTCAGACCTTTACTGCTTTGCATTCTGCCTAGTTTTTTTTTTTTTTTGGTTATTATTATTTTTTTACTTCAAACAAAAACTGTCGAGGCGAACCAGGAGCGCTTTGTGTTCAGAAGACGCGAGTTAAACGAACCGCGCCGCGGACTTAAAGCAAACTCACCTCCTGATGTGGTCTCAGTTCGGTTCGTTTCAGAGGGGTCTGAGTTTGTTTGGCGTGTTCAAATATACATAAAAAAATGCTGACTAATCGATGAGTTCGCTTTGAGGGCTGAAACGGACCAAGTGTGAAAACACCCTAACACTCATGCAAAATAGTCAAAAACGAGAGCTCTGTAGCTTTGCCCATAACGTTGTCAAATGCAGACCAAGTTAAAACTCACTGTTGCAATGAGAATAAACAGGCCAGATATGTGAAGTGCTTTGTGACAATGACCATTAAGAGCACTATCAAAATAAATTTGAATTACATTTAATTGATAGTTATATTTAGTTTTATATTTAATTGATAGTTATATTTAGTTTTATATTTAATTGA